>BQKZ01001117.1:133794-148482 GCA_036244855.1 Temnopleurus reevesii
AGGGGGTGGTCCTAGAATCTTTAGAATTCATGACTGATGATTTTCCAGCAGATCCCTTTGAATTAGAAGTACTGTTGGCCTTGAATAATACATTTTCTCAGAAATTTGAATGATGATGATGAATTTGAAGAGCAAGAAAGGGCAAAGTTAGACAGTGATAGATTCGAAGAGGAGATGACATTTGAATTTGTTCATGTTGGGTATGATAAGGGAGGTGGATTTGATCGAAATATCTGTAAGCATCTAAGGCCCCGGTCACATAGAGGCCCCGAAGCAACACGATTCAACACGACTCTTTGTTAATTCACAACTAACTGACTCAAAACAAAGAGTCGTGTTGAATCGTGTTGCTTCCGGGGCCCTATGTGACCGGGGCTTGACATACAGACATAGAAATGAAAAATATATCTTGGGGCTCTTCATGTAGGGATGGAAGGAAATAAATTGCTGATAAGTAGGGACGAGGAAAGTGACATTATATGTGTTTCAGATGTTCCAAATAACATAATGCAAAGTTGAAAATTCTGTATGCCCATTTTCATCGTGGTCCTGGCAGCCGCTTAGCAGTGTCATCGCCACGTTGCTCTGTTCTAAAATGTTGAAGATCAAACAACGTAGCAGGAACTCTCAATTTCATTATTATCTTTTGGTATGGCGCAGCGGGGAATCGAACCCGGGCCTCTCGGTTGTAAGATGTGCGTTCGACGGATTGAGCCAACACACCGGTTCTTATAAGTATTCCCCCAAATAGGGAGTAAATTAACACCTTTGCATGATGGATGAACACCTGATTCGGGTTGATTTTCACTCAATTTGGAGTACAATTTCCACCCAACGGTGCTGAATGAAAACGTATTGCATGATGATGATTCAACACGTATAAAAGAGAGGGGCAAAGATAGGTATTGACCAATCACAGCGCCCCTGACTTTAAGGGGGTATAATATACTCCTCTATCGACGATATAAAATTACTTCCTTTCAAACTATTCATTTTAAGGTGTTACTATAGGGTGTTATGGGGGCGCTATATCCGATTTTTTTTTTCTGTGTGTAGATTATTCAAAGCTTACTACGAGGTTCTATAGTATGGATTTCTATTAGTACCAGTTGGTGGCTGTACATTTCATTTTACTTGTTTTGTTTTCTATTCCTTCTTTTGGACATTCTCATGAGAAACCTTATTTCTAAAGTTTTGATGTGTTTCTACTACATGTTGGAGGGTTACTATGGCAATACCAATGAAGGAAATCAAAGTAGTATCGCCGCCGTCTAAAACATTCATATATCAATCGTAACCTTTTCCATAAGCCTTCTGAGAATGAACCCTCAAAAATGTCTCTCTCAGATTAGACCTCATAAGCTCCAAAGCATGTAATCCGAAGGATTATAAACGAACGGGAAAAATAATACACACATTGAGAGAAAAAAGGGTGTATAAAGAGTGCAAACTTAGCGAAAAGGTGTAATCTGCGGCAAAACTTGAAAATGTGCAATGTCCTTTGTAATGCTATTCAAATTGGAACCGGCTTGCGATTGTTGTGTCCACACAGTTGAATACGCGGCGTACGGTTCTATTGTCTGTAGCCCACTTAACTTTTCGGAAATAGTTTATATCGTGTTGGATCCAAGTGTTGCCTTTGTTTGCACCTTTAAATGTGCAATGTTGCACCCTTATTCATAAGTATGTATGACTCCCAAGAGACAACTACTTACGGGTACTTAACACAATTGCACTCTGGAGCATGTACTTGATTTCAAGCGCGAAATCTATGACAAATATCACGCAAATAGAGCATGAAATGTGAGCTTATGTATTAATGTTGGATTAATATGAAACTAATGCTTTAGTCGGGATTATAAAAAAGGGAAGATAGTAATGAAGGAAGAAGAAAAAGAAGAATCATAAGACGAAAAAAGGAAAATTGTGGAAGATGCAAAATCTTTCTAAATTAGAAATTGGGCGCGAAGGATTATCAGCTCCGTTGAAATTCAATCAACGTTAAAGGGGAACCAACCCTGGAATTATCGTGTTCTCGTTGAAATAAGCAAAAACAAACTGAAAATTTGAGAAAGACCGGACAATCCGTTTAATAGAATGGTTTTGCAAATTCTCAAGGAGATAATGATCCTTGCAGCTGAAATGGATCCATGCGATCGGCAACATTGATGGAACCCAAGACATCTTCCAATTCACTTTCAGTATACCAAATTTCGAATTTTCTTCTTTTGCCCTAGAATAAAAAAGAAATGTTGGTTTTCACTTGAGTATAGGCCTGGTTACTTTATCGATTCTGCATGTATATTTGAAAGAATCATGTTGAACCCTCATCCTAAATTTTATATTCACCCATTTAAAAATTATTCGATTGTTGCCGACCACACGGATCCCAACAAGAGGCAGAGATCTTGATATTATTTAGAATTTGAAAATTCGTGTTTGAATGGATTGTCCGATATTGCACACATTTCCAATGAGAGCATGTTAATTCAAGGGTTGGGTTCCCCTTTGAAATTATTTACAGATCCATACCAGTATTTTAAGAACTTATTCGTTTCGTTTTCCGGCTACAACTTACAGCGATGTGATAAGAAACTTTGCAAACTGTTCATATTCTGTTCTTTGTTGTGTGTTTTCTCACTCATACTGATTTTTATACACAACATGGACAAATTCTCCGTAAATATGCCATGCAAAGAATACTTTCGTTCTGTCTAATATATATTTCTAGCAGTGAATCCACTTAGTAACGTGTCAGAAAATATTTTGAAATGCACCGCTCTGAAAAAAGCTACCGACGCGACGGCCCTGTGTATTTCTGCTTTCGCATCATAGTATATCCAGCTATACCACATGTTCTACCATTTCAGTCACTCATTCAACAATGTTAGAAACCCCGTTCCTCAATAATAATAATAATAATGAACGGCTTTTATATAGCGCTTATCAACTCTTCATGAGAATTCCCTAAGCGCTCTACAATTGCACCATTATTACCATGGCTTTAGCCCGGCAGCCACCATGCAGCGCACTTGGCGTTTCAAGGAATAGATATTCCTACCAGGTACCCATTCACCTCACCTGGGTTGAGTGCAGCACAATGTGGATGAATTTCTTGCTGAAGGAATTGTTTAAATCTGAGAAGCTACATGTTTCATTTTTTTTTAAGTAATCTTCCAATAAGACGACAAATCTGTTGTACACAGGAGGAAACTGATTCTCTTAAAAACCACAATTATGGTATGTTATGCTTTAATGGGAGTTACATTGTACATTTAACAAATTCGAAAGCTGTACGCACGATTTCATGTATGCGGGAAATGCTAGATTAATTTGGACGTATATCTCCACCACGTCCATTACAGTGCAACATTTCTAGGTATGTCTATAATTTACTATTTTTTAATTGTAACTCGGGGAACCTCGAACAACACTCAACTTCGTTGATATAAAGAAGTCCTTCTAAAGTGATTTACTGGGAAGAATGGTGAATTGTAATCATTATCAAAGCATATACGGCGTATTTGCCTCATTTTGTCGAAATTTGTCATCATTTCATGACATGTCTGGACATCCCCTCTCTGTTCTCTGCCCTACATCCCCTGCCCCTTGCTTCTAATCTCTTTCTCCAAATTCTCTCACTAAAGCTCCCCCCCCCCCCCCCCCCCCCCTCTCTCCTTCTTCTTATTCTACTTATCCTCCTCCTTTTTTCCTCTCTCCCCCTCCCCCTCTCTCTCTCTCTTGTCTCTCTGTCTCTATCTTCCCTCTTACCCCCTTATCATCTGACCCCCCTCTCTCTCTCTCTCCCTCTCTCTCTATCGCTCTCTCTCTATCTCTCTATCTCTCCTCTTACCCTCACCTCCCTTCTTTCTCTCTCTTTTTATGTTGCGCTATTTATATCCACCATACATTACACAAAGTTGTAAGATGCGATTTCTTAAAAGGGGCCACTGAGTCGATATTTTTCAAATTTGAGGAAATCGAAATCAATGGAAACATAACTTGGTCTGTACAGGTCGCTTCACACTGCCAATTCGTTAAAATGAATTGTCCTTAATTATGAAAACCTATCATGCAAAATACTTTCACGTTTAAAAAGAGTGTCAGTCTGCCAAATCATTAGCTGTGTCAACTTTACATGCCAGTGGAAGTTTCATTCAAGGACCATTAATTTTGAAAAGAATGTGGTCAAGTGTGACGATTATGTTAGGTTTGACCGGCAAATTTTGAGAGATTGGAATGACAGAATCGGAGTGGGAACTCGACTTACGGATGACGCCGTCAGAAACCGATCAATATTTAAAACATACTCTGACGTCATGAGCTGCCCGTTATCATTTAAAATTTTACGATTTCCAGAAATACAAGCCACTAGGAAGGAGCGATGATAGTAATTGCTATGATATGGGCAAAATCGTTCCCAATTTATATTTTCGTTGATAATCATGATTGATCGCTAGATAGAGAGAGGGGGAAATAGAGGGAGAGAGAATCAGTAGCTGGAGCGTCAGCTCAAATTGGCAACCAAGGTTACGTCGAATAGAACCATGAGATGCGGCACATTAAACAGGGGTTGGGGAGTAAGATTATAAATCAATGCTTTAATATGATTATTGGGAAGTATTGAATACACATACGTGGGAGGGTAATATCAACTATAACAGGAGTAATCTCGAAATGGAACGCATCTTTTGCAGCGTTGAGAGTAATATAGACCAATGCAGTTTGGGTATAATAATAACACTTGATTTTCATTTTTTTGGGTAAATCACCATTCATTCAAATACATGGACATCAAAGCATGTTACATATTCTAAATGCGAACAAATTACAGGGGATAGTGAATTTTCCATTTACAGAAATTGAACAATAATCGAATAAAAATCAAATTCGCACACTTTAAAATGCGAAAAATCAAAATAAAAAAGGCGGTAAACAATCAAATGTCTTCTAAATGATGACGGGAGATAAAGACGATAAATGATACAAGATACAAAGAGAGGGAGAGAGGGAAAGAGGGATTGAATATCCCTCAAAGGTTTTTCTAAGAAAGATCAGATTTCCACCAGTAAATTTACATACGCCCAACAAGCTCTATGAGCATTTTAAACCTATCTGGCATGACTCTCAACATTTCGTTCAGCAGTGTCGCTGTAAATTTTGTGTGCATCTAGCTATTATGAATGCTTGAATAAAAACTGTTTACTTTGTCCAAATTATTTACCCCTTCCAGGGGTCTGCAACAGGTTTTGCCATAGACTTACAGCCAGGCTGACATATCATATGCACGACTTTTGGCCACGATTTTGAAGTAGCAAGTCGTGTCATTTGGGGGCACTAACGACTCGTTCACGAATAGTTTACGAATGCGTGCCAATCGATGTCCACGTTGACATGCACGAACTGGCACGATTTTACGCATAACTTGCGCATAGTTTGCGCATATACGCACTTTCCGCGTTGGCAAGAAGAGTTTGCGCAATACGAACAGAGTCGTGATCCTGCTGTGTCTCCGGGATAACATCGACACTAGATATGGATGACGAGGGGGCTATCTCTGGCAGTTCGTGACAGTCGTGGCATGGCGCACACTGCCATCTGATTAGTTTACGAACAGTTTGCGCATAGTTTACGACCCTCTCACGAAATTTTGTCGGGAGCAACATTTTGAACATTTCAAAATTCTCGTCCCGACATGGCACACAGTCATGACGAGCGTACGCACACTTAACGCCAGTTTACATCTGGTTTACGCACTGGCTCGACTCGAGTCGTGCCAGTGCGTGCCACAACTTCGTGCAAGTGTCAGTCTGGCATAAACTAATTTCGAAAAATGAAGTCGGACAAAGGACAATTAGATCCGTACGCCGTGAATTGAACTATGCGGACACAACAATCAGTTCCGATTTGAATAGCATTACAAAGGAGCATTGAATTTGTGTTAGAGTTAGTTTTACGGAAATGGTTTAGGCCTATATCGTGTCTATATAGCAGACCCCTTTTATAGCAATGGTGTGACTGCTGCTCAAGCTGAGGGGTGCTGATCCGTCTCTCACGGTCGAGAGCTTGATTCCTCGCGCCGATAAAGATGGAATGAAGAGGTCATTTTCCTAAATAATTGGAGCATCCTTCGTGTGAGGTGTTATCACCACTACATCATGATGTTTGTCTCATAAAACGGGCGCCTTCTTAGACCTTTGATCGTGTCATTCTATTCAGGGTATGGTATGTCATTTTCGGAGACATTGAAAGGATCACTGTGAGCCGAGGGGGCGAAGGAATTGGACAAAGCAAAGATCTTGCATTCAGTCACTCATAGTAGCTAGATGCACATCAAGGAAATTTCCATCCTTCTTGTTATGCGGGGAAAAGTTCAACTTGTCTTGCATCTGTTCGGTGAATGAACAGGGAAGCAATTTTATTTTGGGCTCATGAAGCTATTGTGAATGCTTGAGTGAAGTTGTATAGTCTTTCCAAGTCCTTTATCCATTCTACTCACAGTGGATGCAGCAGGATGCAGAAGGTCAAAATGGTTGATTTTGTAGGAAATTCTCTAGACTGTCCCAGAATGTATACCGTTAATAATCGAAGCATAATGGCACAAGACACCAATTTGTAAGTTAACCAGCTGGCGTACACTTGTAATTCATATACATTACTTAATTTGCATCTAATTTTAGTTATCGTAATTGTTCCATCATGTATCATCATCGCGAAATTTCTGCTTGTTTGAAAATTGATCTTTTTCAAAACTATGCAAAATTGATGTGTCTCGCACGCTTTCGGGAAATGAGCCCAGTCAAAATATAAAGTTGTCATGTAATAGTCTGTTAAGAACCAACAACAAAAAAGTCACCCCATATCTTATTCAGAGTAACTTTATAAAGGGGGTGTTTCCAGTAACAAAATTTACAGGTCATATCTATCAACGATGGTTAGATTGTGCGTAAAATTTACCGTGATTCAATATGGTGTTTGTAATGTGATTGAACGAACATTTAAAAGAAAAATATCACTTCTTGAAAGTTAATTGAGTTCATTTTTAGAACGATATAAACTGAGCAAAAATCGATAAATTTTTATTTGGAAGCATTTCATAAGTGTCATTTCCTTATGTTACCAATGAGCAGACACTATTCAATTAATCTGAATATGTTTTACGGGCACATTGCAAATAAATATTTTTTTATTGAAAATGCGCTTATCAATATTTTCCCAACAATCAAGATAAGTTTTAAAAAATAATGGCGTTATTTATCAATTGTGTGGAAAGACAAACTCTGGACGGACGCAACCATTCTCCCTTAAACTTGCCTAAATATCTGTAAAGCATTGAAAAAAATAATAAAAAGTTTCCTTTGTAGATTAAAAGATATAATGATAAGGAGTATACCTAGATTGATATTTATTGACAACAACCTGACAATTTGCACGTGCATGGAAACAAATACTGTTTGATTAGCTTTACCCCCATCGTTGGTCATTATTTCGGATCACCAGACTGACCTACTTTAAATCAAGCGAGTAAGATGAGCAATTTGACCAATTGAGCAGGAGTGTTATATAGTTTTTATATTCGTCCTTTATTAATTTTCTCTGCATAACTATAGCTTTTATTACACTCTATATAGTAAAAAGGTGCCACAATTTTTGCATCTTTGAATAATGCAACACCAAGAGCGCCTTTTAGGGTGCAATATTACACATAACGCGATATAATCTATTTGTGTAAAATTGAATCGAACGCCAATTCAATGCTCCTTTGTATTGCTATTCAAATCGTAACCGGGTTGCCTTGTCTTGTCAATCAAAGTTGATTATTACGGCATTTTAGGTTTAGATCGAGACAAGATTGTTGTGTTCGCACCTACGTCTATGGTCCCCACAGGCGTACGGATCTATTGTCACATGACACACTTTATCTTAGAAAAATAGTTCATATCGTATGACGTTTTCTTTACATGTCAGGTCTGTCAGGTCAGGTGGCTTGCAAGTCCGGAGGCCTGCAAGCGACCTGCTACCGGTAACCTGTAAGCATACCTGTTTCAGGGTCGGATCGATGGTGACTATTCCGTCTCCCCCACGATCTCCACCTGTAGCTTGGTGTGGAGGGTGGCTGCACACTCTGTTGGAATGGAAAGTAAGATCAATCTTCAAGGGAGCTCGCTCGGGAGAGCCAACAGCAGACATCAATTAAAAGCAGGGTAGATGGAACTCTGTAGTCTTGGTTGGCCTTTCATCTCGGTCAAGGAATGTCGGATGTAAAACATACGACTCTAGGACCTCGCTGTCACCGTCCCAGCAAGCTAGGCACCTGTTAGTGTGCAATATTGCACATTTTCTTCGCATGTCAGGTCAGGTGGCTTGTAAGTCCTGGAGGTCCAGGGCCAGGGTACGTCGAACTCATCCTTGGCAGGCCAGTCTGATGTCTAACCAAGGACATCGACACAAGGACCTCGCTCTCACAATCCAAGCTTGCTAGGCCATGGTAAATGAACCCGGCCGGGTGTAAAGAGTGGGGCCAGGGCCGCCCACACTGTAGTGTACTCCACTTTAAGACTCCATTGCGCAGGTGTGAAGTACATGTCCATGTACTGCGTCAACTTGTGCCATATCATCCACCAAGCTTTCCCGCAAAACCAGTTGAGGGAGAAACGTCACAGGAAGAAAAATCAGGAAGCCTCAGCAGCCTTAACAAATGTGACTTGTGATTGTAACCGTAGTGGCCGCACCTGCCTATCTCGAATTGGCCTTGCCAGTCATGTGCAATATTTCACCATGTTCACATATTAGATAAATAAGGCAGTTATGGGATTTGAACCCGCGCCATAACAGGCCACTTCATTCTAGGTCAGACGATCTACCGACTGAGTTGTATACCGCTCTTATTAGGCGATGAAAATTAAAGGACTTTAGACATTTCTTCGCCACCTGTGCATACTTGGACATATTTTCACGGGAAATGGATATTTCGCATACTGAGGAAAAGGAGCAATATTGTACCTTTCTTTCTCACTGTGTAAACTGTTTATGAATCTTGAACTCAGATATATTCTGTTTTGACCTTTGATTCTGTGATAGAAAACAACAAAATCGGTTGAAGAACCGACCAATGATTTTGCTTGATTTACTAACACGATTTGTCAAAGCTCCGTTTGAGCATACACCGTCCTAGCCCTATTTGTATATTTAATCGGACGGAAAATAGAATCAACCCAGAACGCGAAGGACGAGGAGGATAAACCGTTTTCTTTGGATCATTCACAGCGCAAACATCTGCATGACCTACATTTGAATAATAGGGGCATTTAAAGGCAATAGAAAGGCCCAATCGAAGGAAAGGAAAAAGTGTTTTCATTTTCTATGGGAGGATGACGGGGAGACGATGGAAAATCAGCTTTAATTTAAAAGAACGGTGTGTCATCTGGTCTTTTGATGCCAACAATCTGGTCTTTTTGATGCCAACAAATACCTAATGGATGGAAAAATAAATATATAACGTTTAACTTTCTAAGAGTCAAGTGGCCCTATTATTATCCCACGTATTTTATTGTTTTATTCATGTGTGTGTGTGTGTGTGTGTGTGTGTGTGTGTGTGTGTGTGTGTGTTTTCAGGCCAGGGAGAATGCATGTGCAAGATGTTCAGTAATAGCCGTAATTTTAGATGATTAAGCCTCACAGTGCTTCAATCAGTGTAGAACAAAAGAATAATGACCTCTCCCTTAAAAAAAAGTAGTAATGAAAAGAAAATTAAATCTCAAGTAATATTTTCTGTTGGTGGAAAATGCCCCGAGAGGGCGTTTCATCATGATGCTTGTCGGTGGCTGCGATAAGCACTTGTTATCCGACATGTGCCACAGCAACAAAGAGACAGTGCTTCTCCTCAAATTAAAATCCTGGATTTGGTTACAATAGTCAGCTCTGATGAGTCTGTCACTGTGACAAGCTTCATGAATCAACCTCCAAGGGCCTTTTGCACGAAATGATCTTAGCCATCCTCTTCTTGTTAACACGTCTACATTTCTTGTGCACGTGTGTCTGCTGGCGTAATAGCAAGAAGATATAGTTACGACCATTTCGTACAATTTGCCCCAAGTCTCTTGATTGATAGTCATTGGCAATGACCCGTCAACCAGTCATCACGTCGAAGCGATAAGTCAAACCTGACCTTGCTGTCAACATTCGACGAGTTCCATTTGACACATCGTAATGACGTCATCGAGGGGAGAAACCCTCAAATAAATCACGATTCTGAATGAATTACATGTCTTTCTTTCGAGTACGGGGACGCCTGCTTTGGCACAAAACATGCGCTTTCTCTTGAAAATCGGGAACAATTGATTTATGTCATATCATAAATTAACTTTTTTTTGCATTGGTCGGTGAACCCTTTTAACTGGCCCGCCTGGCTTTTATGACCCCACTTTGTCTAATTTGATTAAATAAAATGGAATATACTTATGTAATTATTTATTGTTCTTGTAAGTTTCATCATTACTTTCACGAAATTAAAAGAATGGCATACATATTTCTGCACGCAGGATAAAGGATATGTGTTTTTTTTTCATGTGAACGGATACATTATTGGTGCGAATATAGTCATTGAAGACAAGGCAAGCACGTGAATATAAATGAAGGCCACCAAAAATGTCTGGCTTGTAATTCAAATGCGATCCCGAATACCAGAACACAAACACACGTACACACACATTAACACACACGCACGTCTTCCACTTACACACATGCACCTAAACACACACACACACATTCCCAAAAATTAATGTGTAACAAAAATTCAGAGTACACTCTTCTTGGGAACTTGGTGTGGAGGATGGCTGGACACCCTGATGGAATGAAAAGTAAGATACATCTTCAAAGGTCGCTGCTTCAGGAGAGCTGACAACGCCCATCCAGCAATACCAGGTAAATGGAACCCTATATCATTGGCAGTCCTTCTGTAAGCCAGAAAAATAAGGAAAACATACCTTATACCTAAAAGGAAATCTTTATTTACACAGGTAGAAACAAGACAAAATGCAGTGGCAATGTGGACGGAATCTTTCTTCGAGTCACTACTAATTTAGACCCATCTTTGACCTATGCAGTAAGCTTTGTGAACCACTTTGAAACATAATTGATAAACACCCTGCGTGGGCAAACTCATTTGGAATTCAATTTTCCTTTTAAGTTCGCGCGTGGCTTACATCGAAAGTATGCCTAAAATGAGCAAAAATAACGCGACCCCAATGATTTATCAAAATGTAGTATATTTCTATCAAATGTGGATCATGCAAGCACCCATGATATGAAGAACCGGGGATGGATCTAATAATTTTGAAACCCCCGGCGTCACTCAGCATTTTCAGCACAATTTAGCCTAAATTTTGACGCCCCTGAATCAGACCGAGGGAGGGGGGGGGGGGGGGNGGATGATGATGAAACTGATGATGATGATGATGATGATGGTGATGGTGATGGTGATGGTGATGATGATATTAATGATGATGATGATGATGATGTTGGTGATGATGATGATGATGATTATGATGATGATGATGATGATGATGATGATGATGGTGTTGATGGTGATGGTGATGATGATATTAATGCTGATGATGATGATGATGATGGTGATGATAATGATGATGATGACAATAATGATATGATGATGACGATGATGTAAAAGAGGATGACGATGCGTGCATTAGTGCTTAAACGCCTGTCCTGCTCAAACTGCTGATGTCTATTAATTAGGGTTTTTTTAATTAAGTGTGGTGTCGGCCTAATGTGATATATGCATGTACTATCACATTTGTGCTGTTATTTTGTGAAAGAAATATCAAACGTTAGAATGCAGACAGCTTGGGGCACATAGGACAACTACCCCTGAGGACGATTCCCGAGGATTACACCCCCCCCCCCTTCCAGAAAGCATGATTCAACCAAAGAAAACTCAACCCAATGTTAGATTTAGTGCGTAGGGGAGTTGCCCTCAAGGGAAATTCTTCTTTAGGGAGGTTGTCCCCTTGGAGATGCTCGATGGAATTGACCCAGGGAGGGGGGAGGGGGTGGTCCTAGAATCTTTAGAATTCATGACTGATGATTTTCCAGCAGATCCCTTTGAATTAGAAGTACTGTTGGCCTTGAATAATACATTTTCTCAGAAATTTGAATGATGATGATGAATTTGAAGAGCAAGAAAGGGCAAAGTTAGACAGTGATAGATTCGAAGAGGAGATGACATTTGAATTTGTTCATGTTGGGTATGATAAGGGAGGTGGATTTGATCGAAATATCTGTAAGCATCTAAGGCCCCGGTCACATAGAGGCCCGGAAGCAACACGATTCAACACGACTCTTTGTTAATTCACAGCTAACTGACTCAGAACAAAGAGTCGTGTTGAATCGTGTTGCTTCCGGGGCCCTATGTGACCGGGGATTGAAAATGAAAAATATATCTTGGGGCTCTTCATGTAGGGAAGGAAGAAAATAAATTGCTGATAAGTAGGGACAAGGAAATTAACATCAGATGTGTTTCAGATGTTCAGCCTTCCAAAAAAAAGAGTAATGATATCATGGATATAATTCCATTGTGATACGATAGAGACAGACTACTTCCATGAACATTACATGCTTTCGATAGAGTTTGGTCAATGAATAAACGTTACTCAAAAGATTACGCTATTCAATACTCCAAATAACATAATGAAAAGTTGTAAATTCTGTATGCCCATTTTCTTCGTGGTCCTGGCAGCCGCTGAGCAGCGCCATCGCGACGTTGCTCTATTCTAAAATGTTGAAGATCAAACAACGTAGCAGTAACTCCCATCTTTTATTATTTGCTTTTTTGGTATGACGCAGCCGGGAATCGAACCCGGGTCTCTCGGTTGTAAGGTGTGTGTTCGACGGATTGAGCCAACACACCGGTTCTTATAAGTATTCCCCCAAATAGGGAGTAAATTAACACCTTTGCATGATGGATGAACACCTGATTCGGGTTGATTTTCACTCAATTTGGAGTACAATTTCCACCCAACGGTGCTGAATGAAAACGTATTGCATGATGATGATTCAACACGTATAAAAGAGAGGGGCAAAGATAGGTATTGACCAATCACAGCGCCCCTGACTTTAAGGGGGTATAATATACTCCTCTATCGACGATATAAAATTACTTCCTTTCAAACTATTCATTTTAAGGTGTTACTATAGGGTGTTATGGGGGCGCTATATCCGATTTTTTTTTTCTGTGTGTAGATTATTCAAAGCTTACTATACGAGGTTCTGTAGTATGGATTTCTATTAGTACCAGTTGGTGGCTGTACATTTCATTTTACTTGTTTTGTTTTCTATTCCTTCTTTTGAACGTTCTCATGAGAAACCTTATTTCTAAAGTTTTGATGTGTTTCTACTACATGTTGGAGGGTTACTATGGCAATACCAATGAAGGAAATCAAAGTAGTATCGCCGCCATCTCAAACATTCATATATCAATCATAACCTTTTCCATAAGCCTTCTGAGAATGAACCCTCAAAAATGTCTCTCTCAGATTAGACCTCATAAGCTCCAAAGCATGTAATCCGCAGGATTATAAACGAACGGGAAAAAAATGATATACATATTGAGAAAAAAAAGCTGTACAAAAAGTGCAAATCTTTGCGAAAAGGTGTAATCTGCGGCAAAACTTGAAAAGGAGCAATATTGCACCTGTACATGCTCAGTAAGAAAAACACAATAAAAGTACATCAACGATGCAAACTACCGAAAAAGGTGCAATATTGTACCTTTTGCTAGCCTCAAGCCGACAATGTTGTGTTTATAGAGGCATTTTTGATATCTTTAACAGAAGAGTATACCCAAAAGTAATAATTCTTTTAACAGGAGCAGAAAAATTGGTGAGCAGAACAAAAAAAGTTTGAGGGAAATCGGACAAATAATAAGAAAGTAAAAATTTTCAGACACGTTGCCAATTTGATGACATCACGGGTGCAAAATTCATCATTTCTACAGAAAGATAAAAAGTTTGTATGAATGTAAACATGCAAATGGGGATCTACATATCTATCGTTAAGATATTCGATGCAAATGGGGTTTGCAAAAGTTTTGAGGATATCATATTTTGGGGAAAAAGTAACATTTTATAACACTGATATGAATATGATAAGTGGTCAGTTGTGCACCTATCATCAGTTATCAATTTGTCTAAATATTGAAACAGTCATAACTTTCTTATTAGTTGTCCGATTTTTCTCAAACTTTTTTTGTTTCGTTCATCTGATTTTTGGGTAGACTCTTCTTTTAAAGGTTTCATAATTTATGCATGGGGCGTAGCATAATCGGATAAGCTATAGAACCAACCAATTCCACATCCTCAAACTCAAAGGCGCGGGTTCGAATCATCTGAGCACTCTGCAGAATGCCAATCATATATTTTGTTATTCGAATTTTCACCCCAAAAATAGGCTCCAAGTGTTGCCTTTGTTTGCACCTTTAAAGGTGCAATGTTGCACCCTTATTCATAAGTGTGCATGACTCCCAAGAGACAACTACTTACGGGTACTTAACACAATTGCACCCTGGAACATGTACTTGATTTCAAGCGCGAAATCTATGACAAATATCACGCAAATAGAGCATGAAATGTGAGCTTATGTATTAATGTTGGATTTATATGAAACTAATGCTTT
>BQKZ01001118.1:8369-20108 GCA_036244855.1 Temnopleurus reevesii
CAGTGAGGAGCGGCCGATCGCTGAGTATTATTGTTTGATGGATGTTTGTCTGACAATTGGTGATCAGTTTTAATTAAACTAGCCGATCTCTGAGTGAGTCACGGCGGCCGAGAGACTGGAGGGTGGCGGGGTAATAATCGACTCCCAGTACACACCCTTAAATGTCCACAATAATTCACAAAATGAATGAATTCGTCAAAGTAAATTATAATCATGTACTGAATTACGTTTAAAAATCAAAATATATGTCGGGGCCAGTGCCCAACCCAAGTACAATGAGAATGTGCTATGCATATATAAAATATCAAGAACATTTTGGCATTTGAAGTTCCAGAATTTGTCTAGTTATAAATTAATTTCCCTCAAAAAACAATAATTGATAATAATACATAAAATCAAATAGCGCATCATTCCAAACGGGTTCAAAGCACTGTACATACACTCATAAAATATTTTCAGGATTATATTTGGATTGGGGTTGTTGCTATATGTTATAGTTTTCATTGAAGGGTAAGCATACCAAGATAAAATAATTAAAGTCTGTGGGTATATGTTACTTATTCATTTTTTTAAAACCTAAAATGATGATTTTGTTCATTAAAAATAGATACATGTATGAATGTCTTTTGTTAACAACGTGTCGTTTTAATGATTTTTTTTCATATAATTTCTCATTCGGACATAATTATAATGACTTCCAGTCGAAAACCACGATGCACTTCCACAGAATGGTTTTTTTTTTGTTATTTTTACATCTTATGTTGCGGTCAAAATCTATCAATAAACAATGTCTAATTAAAGGCATCCACATAATTCCCGGATGATGGTCTTGATTCTGCAGACAACCTTAAAAGGGTGATGACAAATTCTTATTTTTCCAGGAAGCTAAGGGAAGTTTAGTAGACAGTGGATTTTCCTGAATAAATTCGGAACGCATTACGTAATAATGTCCCAAACTCAAGGTTATTGGACTGACGGGCTCTCATATGTTGTTTACATTTCTATTTTGCATTTTGTTTAACCCGAGACAAAATTGTGAATTAATATGTTGCTATAAAGTCATAAATGAATAATCTTGAATATGTGAGAATTCGTTACTTTGTCAAAATCGGTCCAATATGGTGCGCATCCTATTCTTAACATCAGCCTCAGACATCCCTATAATTTGACAACCTCGAAAGCATAATTATTGCACATAACGTTAATTCATTACCGTCTTTATTTTCATTTCAAGTAATTGTTTACAAAAAGGTGATAATACTTTGGAATTTTGTTTCCAAACTTGTTGCTATTTCGAAGCTACACTGAACGAGCTGTCTAATTTCAGGCAAATTTTAAACTATTTTAAGAGCCGAGATTGCTCCCCGAGTACAACGTTTCGTGTTTTTTCTTCATAATTCAAAGAATCGTATTTTTCCATAAATTTAAAAAATGAAATCATCAGCGAACTTTGATGCATAAATGAAATAACTCATCACAGCAAATTATACTATTATGTCGTATGATTGTTTGCGCCATTGTACATTTATTGCCCTCTCGATCATATTTATGTATGTGCTTTTGATCACAGTGATAATGATGTTTACATTTTTATCATCGTATAGTATCAGAACGGACATTCTCGTGAAATACTGAACGATTTGTCCATTCAGTCGACGTAAGAACAAGTGCAAACTCGAAAATAGCATTATGGCTACTTTTATACAAGCCTACATGCAACACGTGAGTATGTTACTAATGCGATTGTATCTAAAATCCAACTCACACCTTTGCGTTTTAGCCTGGGTCCCTCCAAACACTCCTTGAGCACACACTATACGCTGATTAGACGATGGACTGACGTTCGGCTCGCGCTCAAGGAGCGTACGCCGAGCGTTAGTCCACCATATGACCTGCGTCCCGGTGCGTCCAGGGAGCGTTTCAAGTAATTAAAAAAAACCCGCTGGGTTGACGCAGACTCAAAGCGCAAAGGTGTGAGCCGGCATTACGATTTAAAGATATTTGGCAGATGTAATAGAGTTTAATTCCCATCTTGATAATTCTTTGGATGCTCAGACATTAAATACGTAATGAAACTTGGCTTTCCCATGTCATGTTTTCAGCAGCGGGCGTTAAACTTTGCGTCAGAACTTTCTCGGCAGATTTACGCGGGTGAACGCTCAATCATACCTTTGCGTTTATAGCCTACGTCTGCCCAGCGTTCATGAAAGTTTAAAGGCGCTCCGTGAATGAAGATATGCGGAGGGAAGACGCTTGACCTATACGTTGACGGCGTTCGGCTGTTGCTCAACGTATGCTCGCGCTCGCGTCAGTTTAGCGTCTCTGTCTTTCGTATTTCTGCGTTCATGTAGCATAATATTAGATAATTTGTCTCGCACCTCTGAATAGGTGACTAGAGAGATGGCGTGTTTAAATGCTATATTATTATTATTATTATCATTAAAAAATAAAATCGAATGCTGGGCAGACGTTGATATTAACAGTTATATATAAGTAATGGTCACGATGCAGGCTTTGATGTGAAGCGAGCTGATGTGTTCACAAATTGCTTTAAGTGCATAAATATTGACTTTGTATGATATTAAGATAATATATTCACAAGTATTTTGTTTCATTTTTGTTTGAAGATCAACCAGCCGTTATCCCTACGGGACACTAAATGGATGGACCGCCATCTGACCATTTGAGCCTATGGTGGTTGTGAATTTGTATTCATTTTGCACGTGAGGCGACGTGCTGTTGAAGAGAGAACGGCGCCTCTCGTCATTTTTTTCTTTCGCGATAACTCATTTCTGGGTCAACTTTATTCAAACAAACAATGAACATGCTCTGATTTATTATTTAAAAAAACGTATTATTGTAATATCTTTACTGCATATCACAAAATAGTTCAATATCTGAAGCGCCATCTCCACCAAAACTGATCGATATACGTTTAAACGCAAAAGTGTGATTCGCCCATGTTACGTAGATGAATCCCACGTGTGTAAGAGAATCCAGGTTCGAACTTCAACATAGATAACTCTTTCCATTTCCTGCCATTGTTGCAATCTTCGCTCAAACTTCTCATCTCTTACAAACCATTTCTTTCATTTTGTATTTTCGAACCGATTGGTGTCGTAACTGATAACAGGTATTGTCTTTTCTGTAATTAGAGTGTGCGTTTTACTTTCACTTTGGAATGCCCTGGGAGTAATGCCAAGTCTCAAATGCGTCGTAAATGCTCCGAGCATTATGAATTTGATCTAAACACTTTTTCATATTTGAACTTCTGACTGTCTTTAAACCGTAAATAGGCCTAAGTTAGTGTTTTATTAAAATATCATGGGAAATGCTATACAATTTATAATTACATACAAATGATTGGTGGCAAAATGAATTGCCAAAATAGATAAAGAAATAAAACACACCTTTCTATATTTCAAGATAAAAATAGATAATATCAAGTGAGATAAAGTAGCATCTCACTGTCTTCTTATTGTAATGATGCTAAAAGCGTCAAATTCACTGAGTTATTATTTGATACTCGATATAATTACATCCTATGGTAAACATGATGCGATTATAAATAGTAAATTGTCATAACAAAATAGAAGACCCCACCCCGAATACTCAAGATGAACGTATTTTGCATATTCCAATTTTCTCTTGTAACTTTAGATAATAGCAAGAGAGCTCGTCACCCTAAACCTTTGCGGGTATCCTGGACTCTCACAGTTTCTGATACTGTTTTCGCCACCAGTGGGAAAAAAGGTTAAAACTGAAAATAGAGAAAGCTCTCTTGCGAGATTGTATTAAAATCAATTGTTCGGTTGGGGCAAAACTTTTAACCTCTTTAGTGCACGTTGGGAGCGCAAACGTCAATAGAATTGAAGAGGGAAAACTTAAGCAGATTCACAAAAGTATATGCAGATATATATGTATGCATCAATTTTCGATGTACCGTGGTTTCCCAACGAATAATCATTTCATATGCTGTCAAAAATCCACCAGTATCTTGTCAATTATCATTTCAAACTCTATTTTGCTGAGAATGAAAATAAATGTTCAAGGCACCTACTACGTGCATTGGAACAATCCCATCTGGATACATACGAACAGTGACGAATGATAATTGATTAAATATGATGATTCGTATTTGATAAGAAACCCACATATTAGACAGCGTCAGAGAGCGATAAAATGTTTAGTTTCGTTTCATTACAGAGATAATACAATTCATATGACATACAACTGTTTCGATCATCTCTGAGTAATGTCTATAAAAGTATATGCCTGAAGAAGACATTTTTTCTCCTTTCGGCATCTTCTTTCATTCTGGAAATATTTCATTCATCATTTAATAAGTTATAGAATAAAGAAATTAGTAAGAAGGATGATTAAAAATGTCTATATGTATACCATCATGTCAATGCTCAATGTATTTTAAGTATAAATCAATAAGGTTTACCGACGGCTCCTATGCAAAATAAATTCACAGAGGAGACGGTTGGCTAGCGCTGAATTAATCTCTGTTTTGCTTTTGATGTATATTCCAGCACAAGCCAGACGTGTTACCTGAATATGCATAAAATCCCAATACATAAAACTAATCTATCAATTAACGCAAATCTGTGACTGAGTCTTAAATGCATTGTATAACATTGATTTCGTTCAAAAAGGTGACAGTTGTACACTTCATTCAATTTTCACAGATATCTTGATAGTGCCTGTCCTTCTATTTGCACTCTATGCTGTTTCTTCATCAATCTAAATGTAATAACATAGGGTGCATAGTTTGATTTGACATTTTTTTTTAAATAACAAAATCTGAATGTGTTATATATGTCTTTAGGACTAGATAAAATCCTACAATTAAACAAATAGTCAATCTTGTATGTGTGTTTTGTTTTTGCTCTGTTATCTTATGTTTTGTATTGTATAAACTTTCAATCGACTACTTAGCATTACATAATCAAATATGCAGGTCTATAAGTGCATTTTATAGAGAGAGAGAAAAAGAAGGAGAGAGCATGGCCACCATGCCTTATAAGGTTATGGTCACAAACGAAACAAGACAAGACTTCTTACTGTACGTCAGCGGATATTGGCAAAGAATATTCTTTGAAACAAGATAGGCGGCCGTTGAGGTCAAAAGTTGTCTTCTTTCAAAATGCTATCTAATATTAAACTTTAATTCAATTTTAATTAAATATTTAGCTTCATAGCGTGGATGAAGACATTCAATGTTCTGCTCTGGATTTTCTTTTTACAATAATTGTTACATACTCAACTTGCAATCAGCTGTAAGATTATTTTGAAATGAAAATATTCGCCAAATCGATTGTTACACTATGAAAGCAATATTGTATCTGCAATTCTATTCTAATTTCCCTAAAATCCAATACAATCTAAAGGAATAATATTAATTGAATATATTCTAAAAAGAAAATATTGGGTAGGACCCCGTCGCATCGGAAATTTAAGAGCGAGATGCATTACGTTTGCTTACCCTGTTTGATATACAGCACAAACAAAAAAACAAACAAAATAAAACAACAAAACAGTACAAAAAACAAGCATGGTGAAACTATATTAATAAATGAATGATACCAGCCTTCACAGAGTTCATTTTGTAACTGCGCAACATCATACGCCCAATCTCACATTCCACCATTTTCACAAAATTTCACCCATTTTATCATCATGAGAGGGGAGAGGGGGTGGGGATGCAGCATAGATGTCAATCATTACTACCGGAAGTGCAGGTAGGTTAGACGGAAGGTCATGACATGAATAATCGCTTCCGGTACGTTGATAGGGTGTGGCTTTACGATGCAAGCGTTTGAGGTACCGTAATAAAATCACAAAGTATATTTTAAAGGGTTGTTAACGCAACATCATTTCTTACAGTAATATGATGTTAGTATCTACATAATCATGCAGACAAGATGATAAAAATGTGTACATCATAATCATACAAGCAGGTCAAAACGCGGTAATCAATAGAGTATGGTTTTGAAGTAAATTTATCAATTTTATAAACAAGTATAAGTATAAAATAATCAATATGTAAAATTTCGAATGTTTTTGCTTGTCTTTTAACAGTTGCAATCAAAAAACTATATATACGGAAGTTAACTGACTTCATAAACAACAAAACGAATATCCGAACAGTATAAGATTCAGATGTTGCTCATATTTCAACGGATGCTTATTACCACATAAATATTTTAAACACACAGGCATCTCACTTTGCTATCGGAGGTCTTTAACAATGTATGCAAGCGTTGACTTTTACCCCAGATAACCCAGTTCCAACATAGGTCGCCCCTGTGGTACCCGATCTGCACTCTTAAAGCTCCGAATTAAGAGCGAGGAAACGTAATAAACTCACTAATTCGACATTCTTCTTACCGTGTAATTCGGAGCTGGGATAGATTTACAGATTTGGAAGGTTCGGATCCAGATCATCCAGGGGTAATCGAGGTAACCTTAAAGGGAAACTGCACTCAGACATTGATGCACTTTCAGTGGATGAACAAGAATATAATGATCAAACTGTGAAAATCTGAGCAAAATCCAACAATCCGTTCAAAAGTTATGAATTTTCAAAGTTTTGATTTAAACCCCTCATGGGCTCCTCATATTGGCAACGTACATGTACAAAATGGCTGCCAACATGGAGAACTCTCCATTCACTTTGTACACAGAATTTCACATTTTCTTCTTTTTCTAGAAAAGTAGAAAAATTGTACTTTTCTCTTCAAGTATGATATGGACATTTTGATTCTGCATGCATTTCGGAATGAATTTTGTTGATTTATTGTCTACTTTTCTGGGAAAAGAAGAAAATTTCTGGGTGAAGTTCCCCTTTAAGGATATTGAGGGGTGCGGAAATCGACTAAGAGGGGGTTAAGAATGCTCCGGGTGGCGCCCTGTATTGGTTGGGATGATGTTGATAAAGAATTGATGACATAGCATTTGTTTGTAGACGTAGATAATTCTTAAGAACCGGATCTTGTAGTGTTGATGACATTCCGAAGCTTTCTCCGTTTCTTTCTTTTAATATTTACAACCGGAACGTCTTTAATATGTCGTCTTTAAGTGATATTTCTTGACTTAGGTTACGTTTTTATTTTTCACAAGATAAAAATCCCTTTAAGTTGCGGTGCTGAAAGGTAGGAAAGTTTAATGCATCTGAGATATTAATTCTAATGAATTAAGAATGATATGAAATTTATTCGATAAAATGTTTAGCAGAATCGCATGGATGTTTTTTTAACGTTTCAGTATACAATCCCCACTTTGTTGTTTTTTGGGGTGGCTACCTTGTCAGCACTTGTGACATCACTATGTGTTATTTACTTATCTATATGAAATCCTTCGTTCATTTTCACACGAATTTGTGAAGAAAAGGGAGGATCTATATGAAATATTGTGTATCCGATTTCTTGTCCGAATTCTCTCTTTTTTAATTGAGTACACGATCTAAGTTAAAATCTAAACAATNTACACCATAAACTCTAACATGATTCACCATTGAGGGTATTAACCTGTCTGATGTGTCATTTGCTTATGGCGATCTCTATTAAAGATTGTCAGGAGTGATGGGGGTAAGATCCTAGTCTACAGGGGCACAAGTGTTCCCCTTAGCCCGAAAATGAGAACAAAAGTAATTGGACCTATTGAGACCAACCTTATTCAACACAAATCCAACCGACATATTTGTTTTGATTTACGTTAATGAAAAGTTAGAAGAATACAAGATGGGATCTTGAGAGCTATTGAATTTTTTTTTAAACATGATATTTTATCTACATGTTTTATTGTATGACGGCTAAATAGTGTATACATCAACTTACAGTACATTCAAATAGTTTCCTTTCCAATATTTAGGTACGTCCCAAGATAGCTCAATCGAATGCAATGTTCTGCTTAGGACATAAATCTCAGTAACGGAAAAGCTCTTATATCGTGGTAGTACGTACATACCGGTATTTTACAATACAATGACTGAATAACGTACATATACGATGACTTACCGTATATCCAAGTAGTTCTCCGTTCCGATCTTTCGGTGCGTCCCACGATAGCTCGATAGAATTCAAAGTTCTGTTTAGAACGTAAATCTCCGTAACAGGACCAGGAACTGGATAAACACGAAGAAGAATAGTACAAGATGTTCAATACAAATACAAGGATAATTACACGAGAAATAGTGATTATTTACACTCTTAAAACGATCTAGTTAAGAATGACTAAACAAGGAAACAGCTTGGAGCGAACTGGTGAACTAGGCATTATTTTACTAATTTCAAGTCAGAAATAACGGAAACTCAGTCAACATGGCCAAATTCAAAGGAAAATAAAAAAGAATTATAGTCAAATTTGTCTACAATAGTTGGCTCCCTAGTTTGTTCTAAAAGCGTACCCCCACTTTTTTGTTACCATTTTCATTTGAATTATTTTGTAAACAAAGTTCTTTTACTAAGTAAATGGAAATCAATTTAAAACGTCATTCAATGACGAATAGCTAAATAAAACATAAACAAGTGAATAAGGAGGTAGAAATGAAAAGTCACTAATACTCTTTGCTGGAACTTTTCAAATGAAGGCTATTCTTTACGTTCTTCGAACTCAATACTCAATTTTGCTTCGAATCATTTGCGACGAAACCCTTCAATTTGTTAAAAATAGTATTCTTTAGACTGGTTTAGATACTGTTAAAACTTCTAAACTTGTTCACTGGATCGATATGTCTGCTATCAGTACACAAGCGGCTAATTTCTTTGTCAAGAGCGGGACCCATTCGAACAATTGACTAAATCAAGGTGCTATAACGAAAATCTAAACAAAATATA
Organism: Temnopleurus reevesii; assembly: GCA_036244855.1. Lineage (NCBI taxonomy): Eukaryota > Metazoa > Echinodermata > Echinoidea > Temnopleuroida > Temnopleuridae > Temnopleurus > Temnopleurus reevesii. Next base: position 17,213 of record BQKZ01001118.1, read on the forward strand.
AAGTCACTAATGCTCTTTGTTGTTACTTTTCAATACATAAATTTAATTATTGTTTCTATACTTTCGAACTCAAAAGTCATTAAATTCAATTCTACAATATTTGATTTTGCATCAAATCATCCTGTTTCCAAAGAAACCCTTACAATGTTTGTAAACATTTTTAGTCTGATTGAAATAAATAACAATTGTTTGATCTTCTAAACTTGTTTACTGGATCAATATGTCTGCTATCAGTACACAAGCGGCTAATTTCTTTGTCGAGAGCGGGATCCATTAGAACAATTGACTAAATCAAAGTGCTACACATACACCATTAAAGTCATTAATCAAAGGGCATTTAAGAGAGGGTTCATTTATCCAGACTGGAAACTCGAGATCAATGTTTATCGATTAGCGGTGGTATGTTGTTATTTCCAATTGGGAAATTGCAATTAGTGTGATGCATGGTGAGATGACAACGTGTCTGGCTTTGGTTTGCTATAAAAAAAAGTCACATGAAGTGATTTATCGATCGGAAAGTACATAAAATAATGTTAACATAAATGATAAAGTTATTCATTAGAATGAAATTGATTTCTGTTGATTGGTCATTGAAGTATATTCGCTCAAAATATTTTCATTTTGTTGTAAACAATGCTTAAATTAGCCATCAACCGTCTTCCTCTCTTTCTCTCACATCACTTCTTTCGCTATTTATCTGTTATTTCCCTTCAACTAATATAATGCACTATTCATGCTCGTAAGTATACCAGGATTTATTTTACTATGAAAATTGACGGAAAACAGTCTTAGCAGTGCTTAGTGCCATATCATATTATCATTTTTTCTAATATTCACTGGCTAAACGCCGGGCAAATATCGGACAAATGTTAATTGGGTATCATAAAGTCTCACACCAACTTAAATCTTCATATCATGCATCCAGAATCACGGAATCAACGATCAAAATCATCATCGGAAGACGAGCAGAGACTAAGTGCAAAACCATTCACGTACAAAAAAATAAAAAATAAAAATGGTTACAAAAAACATTCATCCATATCAATCTGATAATCATCCTTCATTTCCATTAACGTTTTTTTTTTCTGTTGGTGTATTGGTTATTTAGGCCCACTAATTAACTAATAATTTTATCCCTTCATTGTATTTTTCTATTGAAAATGCATGTTAACAAAGAAATAAGTACAATTATATTAACGAATCATGACTTTACGACTTACCTATTCAATAAAAATTATTCACAAAAATATCATCCAAATATTGATACAAACACAACACAATCAAATGAAAATTATATTCTCAATGAAACTCCGTATGTATAAAATTCCAAAGATAGCCGTCGAGCGAGAAAGGTGAAAGTCTTATCTTTCGCGGTCAAAAAGCGCGCTTCAATAGATTGCTGAGGTCCGTAAATATCTGTATCTGATCGGAACACTAGAAGGTATGCTTCTGTTTCGCAGACGAAGTATCTTCTTATACTATACTACGTATACGACGGTATAGGCGATATTATACCACGGTATAGTGAATAGTATCTGCACCCGCAGTTGTGCGCAGTCGCGGTGCTCGAACAAGTAATTATATTTTGACTTATCCAATATCCGGCACCGTTTATAGCAGCGGTAGGTAGAGTGGGTGGTTTGAGTTTGTCTGTGACAGGGGATGAGGTAAGCAGCAGATAAGATTATAATGACAACTGAAAACAAACAAACAAACAAACAAAGATTTTTCAAGATCCATAGCTCATGAGCCTTATCTATGATTTATTAATTCATCTCCTTCTTTATGAAAATAAGATTACATTGGGAATAAACAATTTTTAGTCCATCGTTTACACCAATAACACTTAAAATTTAGTTGTTCATTATTTTATTTTTCTCGAATGTCTTCTTTGTTGGATTGCCAAAATATACAAAATTCAATTATCATTAGATGATTTAAGTTAAAAATTTCATATGAAAAAAATTCTAATGAATTTTAATCTTATATAATATTATAGATTCGGTAAATATGACTATTACACTTGAAATCTAACTTTAAAATGTGTGGTTAGCACTGTACGTTTCATTTAAAAACAGAGTAACATTATAAATGCGGACCTCGTTTTCTAAAAGAGTATACAACTCGGGAGCAAAAAAAAAAAACCCGACTTTACCGTTTGATGTTTTTTATTTTGTTCTTATGTTTGCTTGTTTGTTCTTATTCACTTTTTATGTTGAGTTCATTTTTATCGTACGTAAAGTTTGAAGAAAAAACAAATCTTATTTGAAAATGGAGATCTGTGTGGACCAATTCCACATTTGCCATTGTCGAGCTACGATTTCTTTTGAAATGCTTGGTATTAATCCAAATTTGTATCACATGAATGTGGCACTCCACTTACGTATGCAATTAATATATATATTAGCAATGAAACATTATTGAAATTGTAAAAATCATAAACTGATAAAATTGTTGGGAAAATAGAGCGCAACAGTTATTTTTTACTTTTTAAATACCTATAACACATTTAATTTTACTTCTGTCATGGAATATTACTTTCACATCAAGATGGCTACTGGATCACATTTTCTTTCATATTGAATCTTAAATCTGTTTTCAATTGATATGATCTATATTTAGCAGAATGGTCATGCAATCTAAGCGCTGGTATCATTTCTCGGATAAGCGATGACAAAGCACAGATCAATATGAATTATTGACATGAAACACGCTAAGATACGATTGCACGCTGGTCAACTGGGAATACATGAGGGAGAATGGGCAGAGGAAGAGGTAGAGAGGGAGAGGGATGGAGAGAAGGTAATACATGTAAAACGGAGAGAGGAGATGGAGAGAGAAAGAGAGGAAAGGAGAGGGAGAGAGAGAGAGAGAGAAGGGGGGAGAGAGAAAGGGG
>BQKZ01001118.1:28800-59432 GCA_036244855.1 Temnopleurus reevesii
AGAATATAATGATCAAACTGTGAAAATCTGAGCAAAATCCAACAATCCGTTCAAAAGTTATGAATTTTCAAAGTTTTGATTTAAACCCCTCATGGGCTCCTCATATTGGCAACGTACATGTACAAAATGGCTGCCAACATGGAGAACTCTCCATTCACTTTGTACACAGAATTTCACATTTTCTTCTTTTTCTAGAAAAGTAGAAAAATTGTACTTTTCTCTTCAAGTATGATATGGACATTTTGATTCTGCATGCATTTCGGAATGAATTTTGTTGATTTATTGTCTACTTTTCTGGGAAAAGAAGAAAATTTCTGGGTGAAGTTCCCCTTTAAGGATATTGAGGGGTGCGGAAATCGACTAAGAGGGGGTTAAGAATGCTCCGGGTGGCGCCCTGTATTGGTTGGGATGATGTTGATAAAGAATTGATGACATAGCATTTGTTTGTAGACGTAGATAATTCTTAAGAACCGGATCTTGTAGTGTTGATGACATTCCGAAGCTTTCTCCGTTTCTTTCTTTTAATATTTACAACCGGAACGTCTTTAATATGTCGTCTTTAAGTGATATTTCTTGACTTAGGTTACGTTTTTATTTTTCACAAGATAAAAATCCCTTTAAGTTGCGGTGCTGAAAGGTAGGAAAGTTTAATGCATCTGAGATATTAATTCTAATGAATTAAGAATGATATGAAATTTATTCGATAAAATGTTTAGCAGAATCGCATGGATGTTTTTTTAACGTTTCAGTATACAATCCCCACTTTGTTGTTTTTTGGGGTGGCTACCTTGTCAGCACTTGTGACATCACTATGTGTTATTTACTTATCTATATGAAATCCTTCGTTCATTTTCACACGAATTTGTGAAGAAAAGGGAGGATCTATATGAAATATTGTGTATCAGATTTCTTGTCCGAATTCTCTCTTTTTTAATTGAGTACACGATCTAAGTTAAAATCTAAACAACCAGGCAACATGAATGGATGGTTGTCTACGATGACATTACTTGAAATTAAACAATTACATTTCCCTGGTTTGATCAAGAAAGTGCTATACTACCTAATTCCTTGAATTGATTATGTTGTTTGCAATAGGGGAAGTAACCGGATTACAAGCGAACATGGAAATACATGTATAATTTTATCCTTGTCTGAACAGTGCGAGCAGACTTTCTTTTCCTGAAGCTCAAAGTGTGAATTTTCCCGTGGGCTAACTTATTCTAAGGTCAGAAAACGGCTAGATATTCGATAGACAGACCCTAACGGAACAAACTACTTAATTCCTTATTAACAGGGGCTCAACTACAGGCAATGAATATATATTTATAGCGATTCAATATCCACTTTAAAAATGAGAAGTAAATAACATCCGCGAATATTTCGGAGTTTTAACATTTATTTGCCCTCGTGCCATTTTGAATATTTCCAAATGAAAACTCTCTTTTTCTTCCAATTTAGCTCTCATTCCATGCATCTCTTGATATATTTATATAATTCTCATATTCCCCTATTTCTTCAACCTCTGTATGTTGCTATGAACAGTCTCCTATTTGCATTCTAAGTACTTCTGATTAAACTCAATATCCTAGATCTTGAAATAATGATTCAGGATTTACGATTACTTCATTGATTTCCATCAATGAATAAATTGATGCTCATATTCATTTAAAAGAAAATATCACCATTGTCATTTCAATTGTAGGTAAATATCATTGTATTATTTTGTTTTTGAAGGATTTGCTACGATTGATATCTAATTGATATCCATTAAAATACTTAAACATATAGCTCCAATCTTGATTAGTATCACATTCATATTCATACACGTTGGTTTGGTATTCAATCAAGGACTACATGTAGAATAAACATAAATATAATGAAAAGATGCTCCAGACACAAAGCAAGCATACGAATAGATAAAAAGAACTCAAGGAATGCATTTGGATAATGCTTTTTAGATGATTAATCACGATATTACTAAGTATATTCCTCAAATGATATTACAAAGCCAACCATTCAGACATCCATTACCGCTGCTCAAAATGTTTCAGAACCGAGCGCTTGGGCGACTCTGTCCTTCAAGCGATTGGCGCCCATCATCATCCGTCCATTAAGCAACCAACCAATCACAATCAGTGATTGATTGACCACGTGACAGCAGTGCGATGTGTGGTGGATGCGCACACAAAACTACGAGGCGCCATATGACACGGGCAGGCGACCGTAAAGAGCAGCAAAAAAGCGTTCAGTCTACGCGCGTTTATTTGCTTTTCCACGCTCTTTGAGATCAATATTACTCAAGCGTGAGATTCAGCAATTTAACTCTATTTCAATTTCATCCCATTATTTGAGGAATATTTGGGGAAGCTCGTGACTCAACTGTTGTCATTGTGTCGAGACTAAGTTTGGGTTGAAAAAAGAAAGATGGATCAGTGTCCATTTTGTGAGTCATATGCTCTGTCTGAGGGAAAACTAATGAAATGGGATGGCATCTTGACATGACCTACGTGACCTTATTGGCAAGAAATCGGTTTAATTGACTTTATACTAAATCAAATGGCAATATAAAGAGCAATTAATGGATTTTTGATTGCTGTATCGCTTTATAATTTGTTTACATTTGACATTAACACTGCTTGAATCATTGTTATTATTCATGGATGTCTCGTTGTGCCTTCATTTTATTGCCGCTTTTGTAAATTTTGTTATTTTCATTAGAATCTGTAGCTTTTTCTCTATTTCACTCTCTCTGTCTATCTCTTCCTCTTTCCAGTCCCCTCTTTCCTNTTTCTTCCAATTTAGCTCTCATTCCATGCATCTCTTGATATATTTATATAATTCTCATATTCCCCTATTTCTTTAACCTCTGTCTGTTGCTATGAACAGTCTCCTATTTGCAATCTAAGTACTTCTGCATAAACTCAATATCTGTTCCCCACTACCTTGTCGTTAGAAGAATAAACCAAAGAGTTCTTGGACTGAAAGATAAACCATAGCACTAATAAAGACATTGAAATATGTGAGACATTATTTTTGAGTAATTCGAGCGCCATGAGCGCCCAGCTGTGGCGGAGACCGGCGCTATACAAGAGGCCATCATCATCATCATCATCACCATCATCCTCCTCCTCCTCATCATCATAATTTATCCTAGATCTTGAAATTATGATTCAGGATTTACGATTAGTTTGCTGATTTCCCTCAATGGAAAAAAAAAAATTGATGCTCATTTTCATGTAGAGAAAACTCCATCACTGTCATTTAGATTATAACCGATTATCATAGTATTCTTTTGATGTTTACATAATGGTTATAAATGATATTTGATTAAGGTCCAAAGATCCACCAAAACACTTGCAACATGTAAGATCCCAACTTGATTTCGCATAAATTCATACTGGTATACGTTGCTTTTAAAGTTCAATATCGAAAGAATTACATTAAGAAAAAAGAAACATGCAATGAAAAGATGACCCACACACTAAACAAGCAAACGAATAGATGGAAAAGAACCCCTAAGAATACATCTGGATTACTGCTTTTAGATGATTAATCACGAAATTCCTATATCCACAAATGATATTAAAAAGCCAATCATTCAGTCATTCATTACCGCTGCTTAAAATGTTAGGGGACCGAGTGCTTGGGCGACGCTGTCCTTCAAGCGATTGGCGCCCGTCATCATCCGTCCATTAAGCAACCAACCAATCACAATCAGTGATTGATTGACCACGTGACAGCAGTGCGATGTGTGGTGGATGCGCACACAAAACTACGAGGCGCCATATGACACGGGCAGGCGACCGTAAAGAGCAGCAAAAAAGCGTTCAGTCTACGCGCGTTTATTTGCTTTTCCACGCTCTTTGAGATCAATATTACTCAAGCGTGAGATTCAGCAATTTAACTCTATTTCAATTTCATCCCATTATTTGAGGAATATTTGGGGAAGCTCGTGACTCAACTGTTGTCATTGTGTCGAGACTAAGTTTGGGTTGAAAAAAGAAAGATGGATCAGTGTCCATTTTGTGAGTCATATGCTCTGTCTGAGGGAAAACTAATGAAATGGGATGGCATCTTGACATGACCTACGTGACCTTATTGGCAAGAAATCGGTTTAATTGACTTTATACTAAATCAAATGGCAATATAAAGAGCAATTAATGGATTTTTGATTGCTGTATCGCTTTATAATTTGTTTACATTTGACATTAACACTGCTTGAATCATTGTTATTATTCATGGATGTCTCGTTGTGCCTTCATTTTATTGCCGCTTTTGTAAATTTTGTTATTTTCATTAGAATCTGTAGCTTTTTCTCTATTTCACTCTCTCTGTCTATCTCTTCCTCTTTCCAGTCCCCTCTTTCCTTCCATTTCCTTCTCTCTCCTCCTCTCTACTTTCCTAATTTTGCCATCTTTATGCTCCGTTTTTCTTTACTTTCTTTTATTTACTTCATGTTTTTCTTAGCTCCTTTAAGTAATGGCGTTTGCTTGTCTGTCTAAAAAAAAAATGGAAGATTGTGTGAGCTCGCTTATCTATTCTTATAGAATAGGTACATCAACACACCAAAATGAGATATGAACAAAACCACCCCCTGTATTCTACAAGTACTGTATTCAAGATTGAAATCAAATAGCACTTACGTCCTTCGCTGGTCCCCACATTGATTACATCACTCCAGTCACCTGGTCCAGCACTCGTCACACCCCGGACCTAGCGAAATAGAAAGTTGACACTTTTGATTACAAATTAACATATCATCGAAACATAATGTGTCAGAACAAGACTGTTAAATTCATTAAAAAATGAAGCTTATAGCCGTCCTTCATAATTGTAAAAATATGAATCAGTACCAGCAATGAATTGGTTTATTTTTTTTTTAATAATTAGTTTAATTGATCATGTTATGCTATGCAAATACATTAAGTGTGACATGATCAGAAGATTGATATTCACAAATTTGCATAAAACTAGAATTGTCAGAAATATTACAAAAATAAATGTGCTAAATGATTTTGCATGAATATTAATGGCATCGTAGTAATCGAAAAGAAATCACAAAATGAGAAGGCTTAGCCGGGATTTAAAGTTTACTGTCGCCAGTGTATGTAACATGCTTTTACGCGTTGTAATCTACTTTCTTGAGATATCTTGAAATAGAACAACCACACTTTCATATGTTTTTGTGTATTTCTGTGAATAAATGGCTCTATAACAAGACTTAAGAGTAACAGGGAAGGAAACGACCTTTCAAACATTTTTGTTATCATCAGTATCACATGATATTATGGTTTGTGACAAATCAAATTGATGCATCATATCAAAGGTCGCACCTGCAGTCTATTTTGATACCTTTTATTTACAAACATGCTTTTTAATCTATGAAGAGCAAAACAGATCTGATCCGGAGATTTATGAGAAAGTAGGCTATAGGGAAGGGCGACCCACTTTTAAAACAAGTACATTACCGGCATTTATAATATCAAACATTTGTGAGCCCTTTAGCACATCATGGTCATTCAAGTTAGGTATGACCTTAACTTATTTCGGCAAAGGTTTGCCCACCTTAAAAAATGTTGACAAAATGCCAACAGATTGCGATCTCGGTGAGCGATCGATAACATTGAATATGCCTTTTTGGTTACGTGCATGTCTGCTATACCGCGCCATCTTTTGGAACCATTCAATTTTGGCGCCAAGCCGGGCTTTCGAAGCGAACACAAATTTATACGTCATCATCGAGGCACCTGTATGGCTAAAGTCCTATCGATATATCCTGATGATAAGAACAACATATTGGCTCCAAAACATTTCCACGGGAAATTTTCATTTCTGGACTTTTCATCCCTTCTTATTTTTACATTTTCAAATGAATATTCTGATATAATTGAGCTTTATTTAGAAAAATAGCAATGAATGTGGGGCAAAGAAATGTATCTGATCATCGAGCACACCGCAGGGTGAAATGTTTCCTATTCAATATCCGAGTTTCTCACTTGAGAATCTTATAATGTATTCAAGATTGACATATAAACCACAACATTTGATTTTATTTCAGATGAATATGTACTGATTCTTGGAAATATCCGAGTTTGTGTGTACGCTTGTGCTTATCTGCGTTTCATGCTCCTTTGTTCCTCTTTATCTTTTACCGGTATTACTTAATTTCAGATGTCTTTCTAATGTAAACTTTAAGTATGCATCTTACTTCCACTGTACGATGATTCTGCTTTTAAGCTGCAATTATTTTGATTCCACAAAACATCTATCTATATATCTATATATTTATTCATATGGTTAAGAATTGGTCACGCATGTTCACATTTCTAATGAAAGACAATGAGAGAATTTGATTGATGATTGCAATCTGTCATTAACCATTGTAACGAGCATACATTTGTTGTTATTTTGACTACAACAAAACATATGCATACAGCACATTTACTCGCTGTAATATATTTTACGACAAATTAAAAAGAAATATCTAAACTCAATGTAACCGTTTCGAATATCAAAAGGTTTTTATTTCCGACATTATCAAAGTTGTATTCAATCAACAAAATATTATTGTCAGAATTTGCAATATTCTAATATTTTGCTCCCTATATCATTTTCATATATCTTTTTCATTCGTTTTTGTATGATATAATTTCTGTAGTTGTTATCACTTTAATTGAAATGGATATTCATTCCAATTAACGACCAAAATTCTTAAAACATACCGTTTGTTAAGCATTTCATTCGATCCATTAACCAATTCAATGTTATATGTTAAATATGTCAAAGGGGATTAATTCAATCCCATTCTACGCGCCGAAGCTCCCCACAGAGGTCTATTCTCGCATGGTGCGTTTTGGTAGAGGCTTTAATGACCAATCGGTCGCTAGTAAATCATCATTTAAATATTGAAATATCCATGACCAATGAAATGATTAAATCCAGTGATTCCTGTATTTGGCAAAAGCAACTTGATTTTATTTCGATTCTCGACGATGTTAGCCATTGCCTTTAACCTTAGTCTAGTAATATCCCTAATCCTTATTTTGTGTGACTAGGTGTCATGCACGAATACAAAATAGGTCATCGAAATTTAAACCTTCAAGTTTTATCGCTGCATCATTTGATCATTGTGTGATATCATGTTTCAAAACATTATTCATGACACATTGATAACATAATATTTGAAAGAAACATGTTCCCAGAATCTAATCCAATTTAAATAATGATGTTTATCAAGAATATACTTTCCTCTGATCTAATAATGATGTGATTCTGATCGGTGAATCATCAGGTATAATGGATTACAGGTTGACAAGAAAATGTCAAGTCATTGAAAACATGCAATTTTGATAAAACAGCTGATCCTTCAAAAGGTGGTAAAGAGTAAAGGGTAAAATAGAAATAGAAAAATAAAGAGAGAGAGAGAAGGAGGGAGAGAGGGAGAGAGAGAGAGAGAGAGAGAGAGAGAGAGAGANCAGATAGAGGGGTGGGGGAGTTGGGGCAAATTTCAGAGATGTATTAAATATGGCATTAAGCTTATAGGCCTACGTCTTTTGACCAGTAATGGTGCCATTTACGTCCTCGTCATTTTTCTTAATTACACTGTAGACGCTGCAAAAGCTTTTGATCCTGAATTATTTCTGTATAAATCTTCCGCAATGACCCGCGTATACAGGGATTATTTCCTCAAATTCTCACATTTATACCATGGAAAAGTAATAAAACCATTTGAAAGTTTACTATAAGTACAAACTTGGCAAACGTTCGAGAACAAGGTGCATGAGGTAAACATTTGAATGCGAATAACGCAACAGCTCGACAAATGTAAGAGGACACATGAAGCAATTACCAAACTGTCAACCATTGTCAGATAAAATCATTCAGTTGTTGGCATAACGAATCTGAAAGGGCCCACCAGAAAAGCATGATAAAATATGATGTCATCTTACCTTAATGACGTAAGCAGTGTACGGATTTAGACCGATGAGGGTGCCATTCACTTTCTCATCCTCCGACACGACTGAGATCTCGATACCCGATATACTGTGATTGGACTTCTGATCGGTCTGCCGCCAGTATAGAAGCTAGAATTTTTTTTTAATCAATCAAGAGAAACAGACATGTTAAAAAAAAACAATTGATAAAAGGGAAAGGTTTACTGAAAAGGCTAAAAAAATTAAAAGTTACACAGTTTATTTTGTTAGACACATATCTATCGAGTTTTAAATAACGTCGATTTTGTTGCAGGTAACAATGATGCAACGCACTTTTTTTGTTGAAAATGTGATCAAATTTTAGACCTTTTTTGAACACTTTAAAAAAATGAAGTATTTTAGTTCTGATGTATCCAATTGGTTAAGAGGAAATCATTTATGGCATAACACTTTTTTTTTTCCAGAGGAAGAAGTTTATTTTGGAACGCTTATCAGTAAACATTTCTATGTAGTAAATATGTGGAGGTGCCGTGGTGTAGTAGTCGTGACTCTCGCCTTTCAACCAAAGGGTCGTAGGTTCGAATCCTACCCATGGCGTCAATTTCCTTCTGCAAGAAATTCATCCACATTGTGCTGCACTCAACCCAGGTGAGGTGAATGGGTACCTGGCAGGAATATTTATTCCTTGAAATACCATGTGCGCTGCGGATGGCTGCCGGGCTAAAGCCAGGGTAATACTAATGTAAAGCGCCTTGAGCAATCAGTAGAGTGGATACGTGCGCTATATAAATTACATCCATTATAATTATTATTATTATTTATGGAAAATATAATAGTTAATCTCAATCTGTAACCAAACGCGAAAGCGTTTAAAAATTCATTTATTTGAATGTACCACTAATATCATGAATTGTGGCATGACAACCATTGATATATACTTAATTCTGGAAATAAATCCTGATAATTTTGTTTACTCATGAACTCCTGATAATTTACAGTATGCACCATGTTTTTCAATATTTTCCTTATGTAATGATGAAAAATAAACAATCGGAAACATTAAAACATTTCTTTCACAGAAACAGAAAAAACCCCAAACAATTACAGATAAACAAAAAGAAAACAAACAAGCAAACCGAAATAACAAAAATGCCAACAAGTTCAGAATGATACAACACCATCTCACCTTATATTCCTTGATGATGCCATGAGGAGGATCTGGCTTGATCCACTGAAGCGTGACGTTTGTCTCCCCTATCCCGAGTACTTCCAAACTTGTCGGCTTTGGTGGCGCTGTAATAAAAGAATATACAAATAGATACATATATTCCTTCATTCCGACAAAATATGATTGATATATGCTATAGATTTGAAGAATGTGATTCAAAGTCCTTAGGTTCCATTCGTTACGTCAATCTTTGAAATATTGATCAGCACCGATCAGCACCGATTATAAATGTAAAATTGATGTTAGTCAATTACGTTTCCGCTTTATTCAGCATTGTAGGCAGTTTAAATTGTCATTGATTTCACGTGTGATTGGTAATATGTAATGGAAAGCTTGAATTACAGAAAAAGAAATTTTGGCTATTTCTAGGTCAATTTTCCTTTAACTACGATAAAATTATTCACATTACATAATAAAAATTAATTAATTATGTAATGTGAATAATTTTATCGTAGTTTACAAAGTAATTATACATTTTTCGCAAGCCTCAACTCTCTTGTAAATGATTTCATGATATAGCTTTTGACTTATCCACAGATTATCAATTACATCAACTAATACAAGCCTTCCCACGATACTTACGTGCTACAAGCGTTGTTCTTACGATCTCCTGCGACCACGGTCCGTATCCGTTCAGCGATGCGGCTCTCACTCTGAAGCGGTACTCCGTATACGGCGTGAGTAACCCGATCTGAACTACGTGCTCGGTCGTCGTAGCTGTCAGCGCGCGGTTCGTACGGACATCGAGGACATCGTACTCATAATGGACGATGTCGCCGTGCCTCGTACCGCACTCGGGCTCCATCCAGGAATATTCGATCTCACGTGACGTCACCAAGTCGACAGCGATGGCGTCCGGCGCATCTGATGGTACTATACAAAAACAAACAAATATATCGATGAACCATTAACTCGTTGACTACTGAATCATGTAATTCCCAAAGGCTCAATTTGTGCAGGGATGCCTTGTTCTAGTAGTCATTTGGCAAGTCTTAATTACGCCACACTTTGGCAATGGTCAATGAGGATTTTGGGGGGAAGCACATGCATTTCAGAGTCTAGTATCCTCGTCGCAGATACTTTCGCGCGCAAGTGAAAACCGCCATTTGCGTTTGGGGAGTGGAAAAGTAATTAGATGATAAGTATTATCTTACGTTAGCCAACATTAAAACATAAGAACCAGCAGACCAAAATTCGAAAGACACCTTTTCCACAAAATAACTATAGCGAATTCTCAAAAAAAAATAGCGATTTCACTTGGGCATTTATCATGCTGGTGGGCAACTACAATGGGCTCTCGAATTCTTATATATCAAATTATTGGCAATCATGTATCTGTTTCTCTTTTAGATAGTATAAAGGAAATACTGGGCGAATTTTCAATTTATCTTTATACGGAAACCGAGAAGAGGTTTGAAACGATTTAATCCTTACTCGTTTCTCCAGTTTGTACGACGACCACAGACATCGAGCCATTGCCTGCTTCCGTTACAGCAAACACCTTCAAATCGTAGGTTGAGAAGGGAAGCAGCGAATTGATCTCGACATCTCTGTGGTCAGCTGCAACGGAGAGCTCGTGGAGCGGCCAATCATCGTCGAGAAGACATCGGTCTTGGCGAACCAGGCGGTAAGATACGATGTAGCTGTTGATTGGACATTTCTGGTTTGGTGGCGCGTTCCAGGAGAGGTGGATGGATGTAGGATGGGCGCTGCTTGTTTCTGCACGTACTATGTGAACCTCATCGGAAACTGAGAAGGTAATCGTAGCAGAACGTATTAAGAATAATACCTATGTAGTAATTATCTAGATGAAAACGAATTGACCATTATGACAAATTATTATGGGTCATTTATTTTGTGTAAGATTCCATCACGACGAGTAAATTTTCCTAAATGTGCAACAAAAATAGCAACAGCACTGTTGCCTTTTTGGGCTAGTCTTTATCTTCATAGCGCGTAATTCAATATTTCTTCGTTGTGCCTTTATATGATTTAGAATAAGCAGCACTTTTTAAGACGTAAAATATAAGGACAGCCAAAGAAAATGGAAGATAATGAGCGCTGGAATACATTGAAGTCCTACAGGCCTTTAAAATTTGTTTTGTTTAGAAAACAACAACTTTTGCAAAATGCGTAAATGACCGCTTCGGCCGTCCATAGTTTTAACACCTTAAATGAAGGTCGCTTTACAAAGCGAAATCCTAGTATTATCTTCTGATATACCTCAGAAAATACAGAGATAGACACGCAAATCTGATTCTTGATTTCGTCTATCGAGCCGTTGTAATGGGTCTTGCTTCAACATACCAACTGCATCTGTAACAAGCTTCTTCCAACCACTGAAGGGTCCCCATCCCTTCCGCGTCCGAGCTCTGACCCGGAACTGATACACCTCGCACGGTTCAAGGTCATCCAAAGCAACATGGCGGTTTGCTGCAGGGATCTTGCTCGTCTTGGAGTGCAGGCTGGAGTCGTCGAGGGCTTCCAGCTCGTAGGCGTAGAAGGTGATGTCTCCGCGACGATGTCCGCAAGGCACTTCTTCCCAAGATACGTTTAGTCTGGATGGTTTGTTAGGCAGGCTCGTCGGTTCGTTGAGCGTGGGCGAGGCAGTAGGGGCTGGAAGAGGATTAATCAAAAATCATTTTTTATTGCTTTTAATGATTACTAATACATCCGTCATCTTATAAAAATCAGAATCTTGATGGTGGCAATTATGAAAATTATAAGCTTGGTAGAAACTATGGAAAAACGTGAGTCAGACACCATCAATATGTCAGCTTTATGATCACCATAATAAGCCAACCTACAGTAATAAGACGCAAAGCAAAAAAAGTACAATGAAATTCCGAGCACTCTTCAATTTGTTAGTTAGCAAAGAATGTATAGGGTTGTAAATCCCTTGTTTGTACAATATTATCCCTGAAGGCAGAGAACAGTGGCCTTTTTATATTGAGACAGAAATCGGAAGGGTATCTAATAATCATAAGTAAAACTTACGAGCTTGCTGAGTAACAACAATTGCGGCCGCATCTTGACCAGCAGATGGCGACTCCGTCTTAGCCCAGACGATCACTCTATACGTGGTGTAGGGCACCAGCCCGGACACGATAGCCGATGTGTTATGTGTCTCTATCTCGGACGTCCGCGTCGCCGTGAGTCGCCGCACGGTCGCGCCGCACTGGTCTGTATTGGTCGGGAAGTACCGGAGGCCATAGCTCATGATCGGACACGGCTGGACGTCTGGTGGGCTCCACGTGATGTTCAGCTCCGCAGAGCTCATTGTCTGCAGGTTGAGTGACGTCACGGGACCTGGTGCTATGAAATCAGGGGAGATATGAAAACATTGTGTTACCAGGGGCACATAACATAAAGTTTTCCAATCGATTGTACGATTGATATCAATCGCGGGTCTATGGGAAATCATACAGAAGTTTCCGATTGATTGCAAACTTGTTTTATGTTTCAGGCCTCAGTTGTCATGGTTGTTGATGTCACATTTGCCGATAATTATGCGTCTTCCGATATCCGAAATATAATTTGATATAAGATTCGATAAATGAAAGTTTCTCATTGTGGATATATAAAGAATAAATCAGGCATTCTTGCTTGTAAAAGGCGAATTTGAAGATGCTTTTGACCAAAAATGACGGTCACAACACATCAAATGAAATCAACAGCCCTTTACTGAAACTTAGCAACAGCATCACAAGGTTTTTTAAGTCGATCAATTCATAAAAGCTGCTAAACATTTTATTATGTGCAATAATTTTCTTTCTGCCAGTTGGCTATTTTCTAATGCATGTCATTTCTATGCCTTCTGCTTGTTTTAGTAAGACGAATTATACTACAGTGTATTTATCGTTTCCCATCTGTTTACAATTTATTTGTATATATATAACTTTGTAGAATTTTACTCTGTAAATTCAAGTGTATAATATTTTCTACCTAATGTGCAGTTTCGATAAACCATATCAATTTCGTCAAATTCCAAACACTAATAACAAGGTTATATACNGTATATTACTTCCGGTCCGTGTCGGTCGCGGCATTGCAGGTTGTGCCAGCTGAACCTTAGACTGCTCTGGGTGTGCTCGGTGACATTGACAATCTGTATTTGTCCTGGCGCTGAGAGGTATGAAAAGGTACACGATATGTTACTAACTAGTGAGTGAATTGACGAATCTGAGAAAAGCGCATTGTAAAACGTGCTACAGAATCTGCACAAATTCTATGAATTGTTAATATAATCCCCGTATGCCAATCCTGTAAGTCGCTTTTTCACCGGTTCGTTCAAATACCCAGCAAGTAGCATATTCAGCGGCTCGTAAAATCAATGAATAATTGGTTGCAACAAACTTGCCTAAAAGTATTATCTTCATGAAAATTATTCTTGAACATTCATAAATCCCATTCTCCGAGTCAAACGATGGTAAATCACCCACGTTAAAAAAAAATCACTCGAAATATTTCCAAGAGCCACACATTCAATTTTGGATTCTCTGTAGGATACCATGTATAAAAGAGACTCATTATAAAAAGACCCATTGGACTTATAAGATTATACATCTGCATACCGAGAATATTCTCATATATTTTATAGATTTACAAATGAATAATTTACAAATAAATTAATTTTAGCAAAAATACCTGCAGCTCGTGTCTGAAACTGTCTCGAAGCTACAGGAGCAACACCTGCATCAGTCACAGCCTGGACGTAGACCTCATACATCGAGAACGGCTCCAGATTGGTCAATCGAATAAACCAATGAGACGTGTTCCCAGCAAACATAATCATCTGTGTGCTGACACCAATGGGCTCGCACATGCCCAGGTTGACAAGAACATAGGTGACCCGGTAGCAGAGGATAGGACATCCGTTGACCTCTGGAGGAGACCACGTGACATCCGCTTCGAATGGTCGTGTGTCGTAGGTGTGCACATACATGTTTGCTATCATCTCAGGAACTACGAAGAGGAAGCATCAAGATAAAATTGTATATACATTTATAAAAATCAAAAGCGTTTAGAGCCAGAATTATGTTAATAAAGGAGCCTTAAGACATTGACTACAGAATTCTGTAATTTCCATTTACTTTGTTTAGGGACCATCCGGTTCCAGTTGTCAATGGGTTAAGAGATTGGAGGTCGTGATGGCACAAAATGCGTCTGATGGTGTTTCATTTTCAAGTTTCAAGAATATGAAAGGGGTTAGACAACCTTGAAAAGGTTCCCTTTAGATCAAAGATGGCTCTAGAAATACAGAAAAAGATTCGAATGCCTTGTGCATTGTTATTGGACGAATATTACCATGTTTAGATCCCACTGCTGCCACTAATATTGTACTTTTAGTAGTTAAAGTAAAACCAATGATAATACCCCCCAATCGGTAGAACCGTCACTAGTTTTACGAAATCACATAACTAAAAAAAATGAATGTGTATGAATATGAGAGATGAAATTTTTTTTTTTTTGCATTGACGAACAAATAGAATACATCCTTTTAAAACGGAAACATTAGGCACCTGTCTTGAAATAACAATTGACCCGTAAAATAAAGGTATATGCACATTCATCCTGGCAGAATAATTGAGATTCAGGATGCAATGTCTGCCTTTTTCTTATCATCTGTCTTCATAAGCCCATTTAAATTTCATTCTCATTGAACAAATATCCTTTAAAAACGTAATTTAATAACTTCTAAATAAAGAAAATAAATATTGTTATATACCTCCCCCTTCTGTTCGTATGTGGAACAGTCTGGAGATATGTCCGTATCCTGCAGCATTTCTCGCTTTGACTCTAAACTCGTAAGGTGTACACGAGGCCAGGTTGTCGATAGTCAATGACGTCATGTTACTTGGGGATTCCCCCTCGGTAAGAGCTGCCAGCGGTACGTTCTCATTGGACAGCTCGTAGTGGAAGAGGAGAACATTTCCATGGGTGTGTCCACACGGGAGCTCCCATGACAAGGAGATGCTGTTCTCGGTGGTGCCCACCACTGCTAACTCTGTTACGTTATCCGGTACTGGAATTGAAAATAAAGCAAACATTCAAACGTTAAATGTATAGGAAAGAAATGTAAGAATGTGTTTCCTCCATACCTACACAACTTTTATCATCCTTATCAACATCAACATCATTATTATTACCACCACAATCATCATCATTATTTTCATAATCATCTCCATACTTGCCATCATCATCCTGCTCATTCATCCGTGCGTATTGTAAGTTCTTGATATTCCTTGGCATCACCTCAATGGTATAGGTAAAAATAATACAGGACACGTTCTGCTACTGTGAATTCGTTCGTCGCATTTGCGTTTCCTGCAAGGATTGATTCATCCCTCATTTGTGCATCACCATCATCATCATCATCATCATCATCTTCATCACCAATATCATGATCATTACCACCACTAACGCAAACATTATGCATCCTCATCAATATCAACATCATCATCGACATCACTATTCATCATCACCATCATAACTATTATCATCATCACAACCATCTCTATATACCATCATCAGTCTCATCACTAACACCATCCTTAATATTATCATTACCACCACAATTAACATCAATACCAAGGTGATGATGATCATCATCACCAATACCCCCATCACCACCATCATTTCTCTACCTGATTCCTCTGTGCGTACTGTCATCTCTTGAGGCATACCAGACCCAATCACGTTCCTCGGTATCACCTCCACCTTGTACGTCGAATAAGGAACAAGCCCTCCAATTATGAACTCAGTGGTTGCGTTAGTAGTCCCAGCAACGATAGACTCGTCCCTCATCTGGACCATACACTGGTCCAGGACCTGTGGGGTGTATCGGACCGTGTACTCCAGCATGCACGCTGATTGGGCAGGCGGGTCCCATGACAGGTGCAGCTCTGTCGCGGTTGGGGTGATGCGGAGGTTCTGGACCGGACCAGGCGCTGTTGGAATAAAATCAATATTGCATTCAAGAAGCTGATAAAAGTTACTCATAAGGTCGTAACACAACTGGCAAAGTATTTGTTTCCGATTCTAAACATGCGCTCTAAAATAAACGTCTTGACTGTTGTACGGCAAAGTATAAAATACTTTCTGGACTTTACTGGACTTAATAAATTATCATTTGATAAATTAAGGTTCATGACCAACTAGAGTGACATCTTTGTTGATATTTGGATTTCCCGAATGCTCTGAATCGCACGTTGAACTTGGTTAGAAAGAGGAAATTCTATTGCCGTGCCTCTTTACTCTTAGAGGTTTAATTGTAGCCAGTTATTGTGAAATATGAATCTTTACTTGGTGACAACACCATGTTCAATTCTTACATGGTTATAAAAACTTATTTTGGAAAAATGAAAGCATTAAAGACTCTTCATGGATAATAAAATGGGTGAATATCTCAATGCTTCTTGAGTGTATAACTATATCTAGAATGATAGATATCATATCTTACCAACAGTAGCTGGTATCACGATTGGTAGCGGTGTACTAACAGGACCAACGCCAGCTACGTTATGCGCTGCTACGGTGAAGTTATACATCACACACTCTTCCAAGTCTGGAAAGCTGTTGGTGGAATAAAGTGGGAGAAAGATATAACTAATATAATGTCTGGAACGGTAATAAAGCTTCAAAGAACATTTCAATTTCTTGTATGCTTCATCATATTCATTATTCGTTGCTTTCAACATCTTCAATTTTGGAAGAGTTGACCCATCGACCCGAGTAGCTAAACCCGCGAGTCGAGTCCTAATTTTAGAAACAGCTGATGGACAGTTACAAACATAATTTGATTACTTGCGGGCTCTTGCCCCGGTCATGTTTTTAGGAAACTGACATGAACGGTTGGTTCCTCTATTCTTCATCCACTGGCGTAAATAAAGAACTTTAAATTGTGCTGTTCAACCCCTTATGATGTCCTCTCATGTGTGGAGAAGATCATACCATGCAACATATCCTTGTCTCTCCACTCCTCCCGACATCTTGCACCCAAGGGGACCTATGTAACCCAGCCCGAAGTCCAGACAATGCATCGAACATTGAACTGACTTGAGGAAAAGAAATAATGACCCTGCGCTGATCAACTGCAACTTGCAATCAATTGCAACATTGCCTTCAAGGTGCCAGAACTCCTTCAATCTCTTCAGTGTCATTACTTACGTGTATGAGTGCTGAGTGGCGGAGACAATCTGGGTTCCCTGGTGCGCTCCTCGAAGCATCAGAAGATAGTTACTGATAATCCCCTTACGATGTCCGCAAGGGACTTGACCCCATCCCATTGTCACACTGTTTGTCGAGATGCCGATGATGTGTACTGCAGCAGGAGCGGATGTAGGACCTGGAAGATGGGATTTATGCAATAGACGGTTTACTAATAGATGCAAATTTTATGCGTTCAACACAGGTTGTTCGTGAGAACCCGAGTGGTGGCACGTGGCTTGCCCGACCTAGCAACAAGTAATGTATGCAAACTGGATTCTAAGTATTGTAATTCAATTGTTACTAACCGGTCTAAGGAATGTGATATGACTGTGGTCGTTGGCTAAAAAAAAACACGATGCATACATTTGAATCTATTAGCACACCAGCCAATTTATTGTAAGACGACGTCGAAGTTCTGGCACTAATTATAACAAATACTTTTTTTTTAATGAAACAGGCAGAATGCGATTGATGTGTGATATAATTCTGATGATGCCAAGCTTCAAAATTCTTTTGCACGAATCTACAAAAATGTTGTTTATATCAAAATACGAATTAAGGAAGTTGATTCCACGGTGTTTCACAGCAAACATCATTAAAAGCAAGCCCACAGGCACTCCATATTTTTTTTAGTTTACCCTAATAATTCTCATAATTTGCTTACGATCTTCGCCCGTCGTTGCAACTTCTGTTATATTCATTCCTAAGCTGTCTTCGAATCCAGAAGCTACAGCCACCGCATAAGTTGAATATTCATGAAGTCCGTGGATTGATATACTGGTTTTTGTCGTATTGAGCGTTCCTGGTTGGCTAGCGTTAATTCTCAGTATTGTGTTCTCGCCTGCGCATTGGTCGTAGCTTGTCACGTCATAATGAATGATGTAGTAGGTCACCTCACATCGTTGATCTGTGGGCGGTTTCCATGTAACAAGAAGTGATGTCGAGTTGTCGGGGACCGGTGATATGATGAGTGATGAAATGGGATCCGGATCTGAATGGAAAAAAAAAAAACATAGCCGGATATGAGCGATCATTTATCTACTTATGGCAAAATAACCAAATGCTAACAACAATCGTCATGAAACGTCGCAGAAATATACAATTTTCTGACGATCGGTCATATGTCAGATATACTTGATGAATGGTATACAATGCGTACTTCTGAATGTTTAAAGAGGGAGAAAGAGTGCATTACTTCAAGCCATTCTACAAATCAAAATAATGGAGAGGTTTGCTTGCTCATTGGTAATATTGTAATCCAATGGTTAAGTAGAAATTCTAATTGCGCTCGGCTCCGCCTCGTGGTTCGACATCGACATATTAAACCATAAGCTTAGAAAACCTGCCAATGCAAGCCCACTTTCGTATTATGACTGTGTATGTACTGTATCAAGCGGATGAGTGATTGGAGGTTGCACACTTACGCGCACATGACGTTGCCGCGGTCATTGTATACGGCGAAATTCCTTCACCATTCAAACCCGGTCGTACCGCAGCCACGGTGAATTCATAGTTTGTCCGACTACGAAGTGACGTCACAATGTACGTGAAGGGTTCCATTGTGACGTTGCCAGCCGTTTCCCAGTGCGACGCGCCTTGTTCTCTGTACCGCACAATGTAAGCGATGACCGGTCCGCTGCCGTGATCCCGGGTGGGGCTCCAGGCTTCCCAGGCGATCTCTACCGAAGAACTGGTGGCGCTCACTATGGTGACTGGTCGACTCAGCACTGGCTGATCTGAAATTTAACATCGGTACTAATTATTAATAATCAATTGAACGATTTTTGTGTTGGGCAGATAAATAATTGAAATCGTTCTTGCCTTATCGCAACATGAATAAACGCTAATTGACAGTGCTTTACCAAGAAGCTATGAATCGAACCCACGATCTCCTGATGACTAGACAGGTGTCTTACCACTAGACCACCGAGACCCGATGGTAGTGGTGGGCTCGATTCGTGTTATAGCAGCAGGTACTGCGTTAATATCAATTGAATGATTTTTGTGTTGGGCAGATAAATAATTGAAATAATTCTTGCCTTATCCCAACATGATGCTATTACACTGCTATAACACGAATTTATTTCGGGTGAAATTTACAAGGCCGCTTTACGAGTCTCAAACTTTAAAACTACCGGCTGAAATGATCCCTGATGACGAAAATCTACCTCGCGAAGAAGATTGCCAAGCCAGTTTGGAAATCCGCTTTGGTGATCGCTTGTGTCGTTCAGACCTGCTGTTAAACGAGTTTCTGTTTAATTGGTTTGTTTAACGCCATGCATCTGAAAGGGGGAAAAGTCACCTCCTTGATTAATGACGAAGTTTTTAATGATACTAAGAGTCAAACAGAGGGGTCAGGTACCTTTAAGCTTTTATTCAAATGTAACAGTTGACTCCTTCAAATATTTTGTTTGCATGAATCAATGTTCCGACAGGTTTTGCTAAATGAATACCAAAACATTGAAAGGGATGCACTAACCCAAAAATAGCATACTAACCGTGCCCTTTGACATTGACGATTGCCTGATCCTTTACGTTCTCACTCGCCGACAGACGGCATTCGTAGTCATGAGCGGCGCGCGTAACTTCCGTCTCAACGCACGTGGTCTGCGTCTGGGCCATGACGTCACGTGACGTCACTTCAGATGGTAAACGTTTCCCGCCTGGGGTGCCGGTGTACACGTGGAGGGTTAGCGTTGGGTCGGTGTAGTTGAAGGTAGCGGAACAGGAGAGTGTTATGGTGGTGCCGTAGTTCGTTTCGTTGGCGGTTGATGCGGTGAAGGAGGTGACTCTTGGCAATGGCACTGTGCAAGTAAGAAAGGAATTTCCTGGTGTCATTTGTGTAAACTAAGAACCTGAATTTTTGTGTGCTTGGGGTTACCGGGTGTTTTTATTCTCACTACAGCATAATCATCTTGTGCTGACAAATGCCATTCCTTATTCAGAGCACAGCAATATTACTGTAGATCCTCTTTAAGATGTCTTCCCTCTGAAAAAAAAACCCTTTCTGTAAAATCAAGAAAAATAGGTAATGATAATGATACCATGCTGTCTAAGGAAAAAAGAGCCGCACAACATGGTATTGTTTTGTTCACAATGAATTTGAGACTATATTCCTTTTATTGGTATAATGTTTACCTTCGTTGTGCTATTAGAACTTTTCGGATGAATTAATCATAATAAATTGCTACTGTGTTCCAAATTCTTTATATACTTTTGTAAACATTGTATTTTGATACAGTCCTGCTGTTCGTTCTCGGGCTGTTTGACTTCATTCTTTTGTTCGGCAACTATTTACTTCCTAGTATCTTTTTTTTTAATCCACGCTTGTGCATTTCCAAGAAAATGGGAATCCTTATTTAGGTCCAAGTCACATAGGGACCCGGAAGCAACATGATTCAATGCGACTCTTTGTACGCAGGCATCCATCTGTGAACTGAATAAAAATTTGTGTACACTCGTGTTGCTTCCAGGGCCCGATGTGACTGGGGCCTTACTTGGAAGTGCACAAAAGGAGGTGCGTTACCTTGGCAACCGGGCCCCGTCCAGCCATCTTGGCATCCACCAGCCTGATCACAACTGCCTGTATCTCGGCTACAGAGTGCGCTGTTCCGACAGTGACACGTCTGCTCGCAGTCTGCTCCAAAAGTTCCGTTTTCACATTCTGGTACAGAAGAAAATGTAAATTTTGGTTGTTGAAAACAGTATACCCATATTCTTTTGAGTCATTTCACGTCGGGTACACAAACAAGATAATCTTACGATTGGGTACGTCGATTTAGATTTAAGCCTTCATCTATATGCTGCATCTTTCACTATACGATTAGTCTTTGATCCGAATTGGAACCAAATATAATGACATTTGACAATGATAAAAACCGACAGCACGTAACAGAAAGCTCTGAATACTTAGGTATCAACCATGTTTGTCGGAAGAAATACTAATTTTGCATTGTTGTGACCTGAGGGACGTCGTCAAATGTATTTAATCATTATTCTATTTCCTAGCTCATTAAAGGAATTAAGGTACATTTTATTTGTTAAAATGCATTCATCAAGTGTGAGTTATTAATCTATTCATTTCTAAAAGCGAATCGCAGATGGTTCATCGTATAGTATTGAAATTGTAAAAAATCTATTTTTTATCAATTTAAGACAAGTGAGACATCCCTGTCAACATTTCATTTCAGTTTAAAATCAATCTAATATATATATTTGCAAACCAAAAGGATGCTTTTCATTTTGTCTCGGACAGAACAGTTCCCAAAGATAATCTCAAATGCCCATGATGAGAGAGAGAAAGAGAGAGAGAGAGAGAAAGAGAGAAAGAGAGAAAGAGAGAGCAAGAGAGAGGGATTAACCGCAGCATCCCGCTGACTGCTTCCAGCTTGTGATAGCTCATGGCCATGTTATGACGTCATAGCTAGACTCGGAAAGGTTTGCACGTCTTTAACCATCATGTGTATACAAGAATTGTTGTTCTGTCACATGTCTCCGAATTGAAAACATGTATCGATCATTATTCAATATTGGTAATCTATGATCAGTGGTTCGTATTTTATCACATTTCAACGTAATAAGAGAGAAAGACTTACAGTAAAATACGAAAAAGTACGGTCGATATACGGTTACGGCGGTCAGTTGCGTCATCACGTCCATGACGTCCGCCCCTGTCATAATACGGTCCATAATGATTCAATACGGTTCGTCTTCGATATTATTTTGTTTTACTTATATTATCGTACGGTCTATTCATAGAAGATGGTCACAAAGTCCAAATGTCCGTGACTGTCCTTTATTACATTCTGCACTACGGTCCTTTTACGGCTGATTACGGATTAATTACGATAGTATCACGGTCCTTATCGATCAAGACTTTTATACTCACCCTGCATACAATCTGACCCGGTGTATCCTGCCGCACATGAGCATCCGTAGGGATGTGCTCCACATACAAGCACCCCTCTGCAATCAGTTGCGTTGCCATGGTTACCAATGTCTTCGCTGCAACTAAACTGTCCTTGCTGGCCAAAAGAATCCTTTCCTATTCCTGAAAGTGGTGTTAGATAATATAGCAGGTGTAAATTGAGGCTAGTCTCGAGATTAACATGAATTGAGAAAAAAAGGTGTAATTTTGCACTTTCCAACACAGGGAGTACCCTTTTGGGTACATTTTTTTCTTCAGAACGGTGAAATATTACTCATTTTCTCATGTACAAGATTCTACAAAGTATTTCAAAATTTCGGCATGAGCGTGGGATTCAAATAAGTCTCAGTTATAATTTGCCGCTTATGAACCTATAAGAGAATATTCACAGGAAAATGTGATTAACACAAATTAAAGTAATTTTAGAATGATGCCTGAAATCATAGATAATGTAAAATAGCCGCTTCATCGACAAATAATAATCGTTATTAATGTTATCATTATGTTGCGTAATAAAAAATACATGATATATTCTGGTCACATGCCAAATCATCATTTATCTTCTTTAATCAACATCTATGGCATATTCGTCTTAATCCATAAACCGAGGACACATCTTCTGCCATTTCTGTCTCAAAATCTGTCTACGCCCTATTTCAGGCTCGTCGATTATTCAGAAATAAAACATGTATGTTTTGAAATAACCCATAGTTTTGAAGAAGAAACAAACTCACAAATTACCCCTTACCTCTCTATTTTTAGATCAATTTCCAAGTTAATTGGCTGAGAATTGATTACCCCAATATTGGAAGTCGATGTGTGAAAGGTTATGAAGAGATAAGGGCGAATGACTCAATGGGCCGTTAAGGTATTGGACGAGTGGACCCCAGACACAAATTTCCGCTCTAATTTAGGATCATTTTCTGGGGCCACATTGGGTGAGATTGTAAATAAATTGTCGATGGCGGAAGGATGTGTAAAGAGCATCGAAACTTGCCACATAAGTGATATTTTTGTTTTGAAAAGTGCAATGATCAACAATATATGTCTAAACGTTTTCAAAATTCCTCAAGTTCTCACTTACCATATCTTTCAAATTCACGGTTGGCCTATAATTATGATCATTATAATAAACTAGGATTTGATAGGTGGCTGATAATGATTTTAATTAGAAGAAAGACTGCAACACGTTAATTGATAATAGTGCGTTATGTATTTTTTTAATCTTATTTTTTACTGACAGTGATTAAAGTATGTTTGAAAAACACGATATAAAGTATTTTCGAAAAGTTAAGTCGAACGCAATTTCAATGCTCCATTGAAATCATGGTAATGCTATTGAATTCGGTACCGGCTTGTCATTGTTGTGTCCGCACAGTTGAATACACGGTGTACGGATCTATTGTCTGCGTTCTAGTGAACTTTTCGGAAATAGTTTATATCGTGTTGAAAACATTCTAGACACATTTGTATTTGATGTATTTCCAGAAATATAAGACCTCACATGAAAACATTGTATAGTGGACCCTATTTTTGTTTTGCGCAATGTTTTTTTTTCTTCTGCTTCTGACAATATACCGTAAGTGTATAGTATACCGCACTACTAAAGGTTATTTACTTCTTATATAATCAGTGTATACTCATTAGAAATTCTGTGTATTAATATCAAACATTTTTTATCCTGTATGTACGATAGCAAATTTTCAAAAAGCCACAGCTCGTAAAGAAAATGAGAACTCTGCTACTGTTCCTTTTGCTTCAAATCGGTCCATGGCACCATTCCAAAATTGAGGGGAAATAAGGGGAAGTGGTTTCCATTTATGGCAAGCTTTTAAGGTCGTTTTACACATGTAAGAATACTATGGATGAACATATCCAAGTTGTAAAGGCCATGTGAGACTTAAAATATATATCTGATCATGAGGTATTTTTTAAATGAATGATTAACACGATATAAACTATTTCTGTTAAATCAAGTCGAACTCAAATTCAATGCTCCTTTGTTACGCTATTCAAATCGAAACCGACTTGTGATTGTTGTGTCCCCACAATTCAATACACGGTGTACGAATATATTGTCCCATGACCCACTTTATTTTACGGAAATAGTTAACATCGTGTTGATTGAAGATTTGTCGTAAATACTGTCCTAATATCAACCGCTAAGCCTAGTGTAACAAGGTCGAGATTTGAATTTTCGGATTTATAGGCAGCAGGAATATGATTCAGATAATCCCGTAATGTATAAAGGTGACTGCAGTGTTCGTTTTTTGGCATAGGGGTACCTTTCTTTGTACATCTTTAGTTTGGGGATGGTACATGGGTCTGACATCACTTTTACAAATAAACTGCCGTAGACCTACTTCGTAACTATGCCATCAATATAAAGAAAATGCGCAAGAAATTTAGTGTTGATAATGAGAGACCTCAATACTCCTCTCAATTTTAGATCCGTCTCTGATGCCGAAAAAGAGCTCATACACCAGTATGAAGTGTAATTTTATTAAACATCGGAGATGTTAATAGAGTGTTCGTGAAATAAACTTGATTTGATAAATATGAATATTTTCATTTGAAACCTGAATGCAAAAATTATGATTATAAACTCTACGCCAAGCAGCTGTATAAAGGAGTGGACAATTTACGACTTTGGAAGGAGAAATAGCGGCACACTGTGTCTGGCTCTTTGCCCGTTTTGACATTTTTCTAGAGCATGGCATAACAACTGTCAGGTTGAAATTACGTGTTTCAACCAAATATCAACGAGGCAGCTTTATTTTCTATGGGCACCAAATATGCCATGAAAAGGGGCAGTCTATACTTGTTAAGTATTTCAATGTAAAGGAAAAGAGCTCATTTCCATTGGCAAGAAATTTCGCCATGTGGGATACAATTAGTAATTCAATCAAATAAAGACTGGATCTAAAAACCAAGCTAAATTTGATTGAACAAGTAATATGAGAAAATGATTGCTTACTATACATATCAAACGGGTCTATCAGTTGAGCTTTTGCCCCTAAACCGGTAGGTTTCAGGGCAGTTCTTCACCAAGGTAAGAAATAAACCTTTAAGAACTACTGGTATGAGTTCCTGCGCCGAATACACGTAATATTATGAAACATTATGTACAAGAACTGATACCAGTCATTCTTAAAGTCATTCTTAGATTATTTCCTCTTGGCGTTCAGCAAGAAAGGCTCTGTGTTAATGAACGGTCGGTCATGACAGTGTACACCGCCGGACTTCTCAATGAATTAATGGAGTGCCTTTTATATATTTCTGACCACTGGGCAAACGTTGGCTATATACACAAATGTGTGATTAAGCCTATGTAAGCTTTATGAAATGGGGCCAGAATAATCGAAACATTAATTGAAAAAATTTGTACAGTGCATGTATACTTGATTGGGTCATCACAGTGCGTTGAACCTTATACCAGGGACCTCTGAAGATTAACTATTAACATTTATATTCACTTGTTTGTGAATCACTTTCAAGTTTATCCACATGACAGCCCCATTTGTCATCTTGCTCATTAATATGAACCCCTCGTGTTAGGTACAACTTACAGATGACAGCTATCAGCTGTTCACACTTGCTGGACAACACAAGGAAATCAACGAGTAAAGAAACTGGCCAAAGTAAATAAGTCCCCGTTCAAGTTGTCACAACGGCTCTTTCAGATCTAAAGCCCCGGTCACATAGGACCCCGGAAGCAACACGATTCACCCCGACTCTTTGTTAATTCGCAGTTAATTGCCTCAGAACAACGAGTCGGGGTGAATCGTGTTGCTTGTGGGGCCCTATGTGACCGGGGCTTAAGAAAGGAGCTTACCTGTCATTTGGCAAACAAGTTTGAGATCAGGGCTGCATTTCACCAAATCGTTCTTAAAGGTACGCACGACTTTAAGAAAGACTGGAGTACGTTTACGAGTGTTATGCGCCTTAGATTCTTGAACACTCAGCACAAGAACTGATACCAGTCTTGCGTGAAGTTGTTTTTAAGTATTTCTTAACTTGGTAAAACACTGCCCTATTCTCCAATTCTTTGCATAATACATAACTGTAAAGTAAATTTCATTTTAGGCGCGTAAGCCACTGTAAGGGTTTAAATGCGAATCTATTTATTTCGTCCAAATATTTGTCTGTAAATTTCAGTGTAAATTCGATCTATCGATGTCCAAAATAGATTTTTTTTTCATCGTGTCACACTTTGACGTGTCCTGGGCAATACTTGCATCACATACCACACATTCTATCAACACCTGCTATTCTCGAGAAAGACAGGTGACGTGTTGATGACAAGTCAAAGCAGTCGAGAACAAAATGCAACAATGCAATTCCGATAAATATGAAAACACACTTTCACAAATAAATGTTGCTTATAACTCGAGTATTTTGACGCACCTTCCAATGTTTTCATATTACGAACATAAAGTAACAAATAAGACTGACTTTTTCAAGAATGTTGGGGAAAACATATAATGAATAGTCTTAGAAAATGTTCAGCAAAAAATTAACCTGCAATGTCCATTCCCATAATAAAGAATCCTTCCTGACAAACAATCAAAACCCTTTCAAAAGCCCCTCATGCAAATTCTGAGACATTTATTTTAAGTAATTGAGCGCCATGAGCGCCCAACTGAGGCTAAGAACAGCGCTATACAAGAGGTCATCATCAGNCAAGAAATTTCGCCATGTGGGATACAATTAGTAATTCAATCAAATAAAGACTGGATCTAAAAACCAAGCTAAATTTGATTGAACAAGTAATATGAGAAAATGATTGCTTACTATACATATCAAACGGGTCTATCAGTTGAGCTTTTGCCCCTAAACCGGTAGGTTGCAGGGCGGTGTTTCATCAAGTGAAGAAAGACTTTAATTTGACTTTAAGAAAATACTGCTATACATTTGTGTGCTGTATACACTTAAAGATTATCTTAAAGTCTTTCATAATTTTGTGAGACACCAGAATGGAAATGACTGCAACTCTGTCTGGCGTTGATCAAGAAAGGACCCTATGTTGAACGTTAGTGTACACCTACGAACTTCTCAGTGAATTCACGGAGTGCTTTTTACATATTTTGACCACTGAGCGAACATAGGCTATATACGCAAAAGTATAATTCACTCTTCATTTTATTTATGCAATGGGGCCCAGAACAATATAATCATTAGTTTAAAAAATGTTTCTGTACGGTGCAGATCTGCTTGGGTCATTACAGTGCGTTGAACCTTATACAAGGGACCCCTGGAGATTAACCACAACATTTATATTCACTTGTTTGTGAATCACTTTCAAGTTTATCCTGATGACAACCCCTTTGGAATCGCGTTGATTAATATGAACCCCTTGTGTATAAGGTACAAGTTACAGATGACACTTATCAGCTGTTCACACTTGCTGGTCACCACAAGGAAATGAATGACCAAAGAAACAGGACAAAGTAAATAACTCCCCATTCAAATTCTCACAATGGCTGTATAAGATCTAAGAAAGGAGCTTCCCTGTCATTCGGCAAACTTGTTTGAGATCTGGATGGTGTTTCACCAAGATAAGAAAGACTTTGAGAACGACTTTACGTTCGACTGGTATCCCTTCTCGTGCATAATGGTACACACTAATGCGCGCATTCCGCACAAGAACTGATACCAGTCGAACTTAAAGTCGGCGTAACTTTAAGAACGACTTGGTGAAACACCTCCCAGGGCGGCATTTCACCAAATCGTTCTTAAAGCTACGCTCGACTTTAAGAAAGATACGCACGACTTTAAGAAAGACTGGAGTACGTTTATGAGTGTTATGCGCCTTAGATTCTTTAACACTCGGCACAAGAACTGATACCAGTCGTGCGTAAAGTCGTCTTTCAAGTCTTTCTTAATTTGATAAAACATGCCCTATTTTCCAATTGTTTGCATGATAAAAATAACTGTAAAGTAAATTTCTTTTATGCGAGTGAGCCATTGGGTGACTTCAAGTACGGTGTTGAACGCTGGTGTTGGTGTTGCAGCAAAACCAACACTAGCCTCAACACCAAACTTGAAGTCTGTCGGTGTTTGGGGTAGACCTCGCAAGATTCTGTTGTATTTCCGGTCGTTTCTGTATCACTTCTGTAAACTGACAACGGTGTTTGAGCTCGGTTTACGGACCGTTTTGCTCTCTCAACACCAACACCAACACCGAACACCGTACTTGAAGTCACCCATTTATTTTGCTGTTTATTTTGTCCAAATATTTTGTATGTACATTTCAGAGTGAATTTGACCAATAGATGTCAAAAATAGATCTTTTTCATTGTGTCACATTTTGACGTGTCCTGAGCAATACTTGCATCACATACCAGACATTCTATTAACACCTGCTATTCTCTATAAAAGACAGGTGACGTGTTGACATGGTTGATGACAAGTCTAAGCAGTCGAGAACAAAATGCGACACTGCAATTCCGATAATTGTCGCCACCGACACTATACGATATCACCCGATATCGATTTGTTGCCGTCGGGACAGTGACTTCCGGTTTAGGAAACTATATGTATAACGTATCGCACTTACGGAAAATTGTATTTTCTTCCTTCAAACCCACTGTGCTGTGTCAAAGAAACAGCCCGTGGTGTATTGAAAGTTGATATAAAAAATATGCAGATATGTAAAATAAAGTTTAAAATAAACGTAGTTATTTTTTTCAATCTGAAAGCTATCAAAAACGAAGTTTACATG
Source organism: Temnopleurus reevesii (assembly GCA_036244855.1). Classification (NCBI taxonomy): domain Eukaryota; kingdom Metazoa; phylum Echinodermata; class Echinoidea; order Temnopleuroida; family Temnopleuridae; genus Temnopleurus; species Temnopleurus reevesii. The sequence continues at coordinate 57,825 of BQKZ01001118.1, forward strand.
TACAAATGTACGTTAGCGGAAGTGGCCATCCCAGCCCAGAGGAGTTGTTTATGAGGAAGACTGTTTTTAATTTGTACTTATAGTCAGCGGCGAGAATTATGATTACCCACTTTCTGACTTTAGCAAACAAATTTTGCGCAACTCGAGTATGTTGACACACTTTACAAATTTTTCTAATTACGAACATAAACTAACAAGTATGAGTGATTTTTAAAAAATGACGGGGAAAAGACGTAATAAATAGAAAAAGCTCAATTGTATCCTTAAATTTCCTGTCCAATGATAAAGTAGCCTTCCTGACAAACAGTCAAAAACCTTTCAAAAGCCCCTCATGCAAATTCTGAGACATTATTTTAAGTAATTGAGCACCATGAACGCCCAACTGAGGCTAAGAACAGCGCTATACAAGAGGTCATCATCATCATCATCATCATCATCATCATCATCATCATTTTTATTATTATTATTTGAAAACTGAATTTAAACATATTTAATTGCTAAATAAGAAAGTTAGAGAATGTTTTGTTGTTTTTTTTTAATTGAAATACAGCATTTCGACTTACCAGTTGAACACAGCGGACCGGTAAACCCAGGCGGACACACGCATTCACCTGTGACGTCATCACATATACCACCATTCAAACAGTTTTGGCAATCCTGGTCGCAACCTCGTCCCCAGAAACCAGCTGGGCACCCTGTCAAAAGGTAGGACATCATAAATAAATAAATAATGTAGCCTAAATGTAAGTAAGCGTGGAAAGGGCAAATATGAACAGTGAGAAGATGAATGCTTAAAGCTAATGGATCTTCGCCCGAATGCTTGCTTGTAGGTGGGAAACTAAAGGACTTCTTTGAGTATACTCCTGTGACAAGATATTTCAGCAAATATTTATATCTAAAAGACAACATACTATTAAGATTTTCACAAAGTGCTCTTCATTAGTATGATGGTAAATGAATGCAAGATCGGGAATTCGCTGCTATAAACATTTTACATTAGTTAACTCTACCAAACTTTTTCTGCCAGTTTTTTTTTTCCTGTGTAAAAGTCTATTGCAAAATTTCCGAGGACATTTCGGTCAGGTCCGGGTTTTTATGATTCAGTATGCTCATGTTTCATTTTAAAGTGATTCGTTTCAATACAAAATAAATCCTAAAAGGGAAAATAAACATACAAAAAATAAAGAGAATCTAAAATACTGGTAATCTTAAATCATGCTGTCCCGTTCATTCTGCATGGTGATACTTTTGTCCCGGTTGAAGTCGATTTCATAAGTTAATGAGATTCCCCTCATGTCATATCTCGACCCCTCCTCTCTCTCTCTCTCTCTCTCTCTCTCTCTCTCTCTCTCTCTCTCTCTCTCTCTCTTATCACTCTCTGTCTTTGGTTTATCAATGTCATCATGCCATACCCTGCATTCCACCCCAAATCACCAATAAGTAATCGAATGTGTATACATAATAAAAGCCTACACATGTCACGAAATGGCCCTTCATAAACCTTTTACTCGTCCCTAGATGCTGCCAATGCACCCGCTACAGGACCACCTGTACTCGTTCAATATCTACTGAAGATCTTCCGGGGGGAGGGGGGGGGGGGGGGGGGGG
>BQKZ01001118.1:60673-88093 GCA_036244855.1 Temnopleurus reevesii
GAGGTAGAGTGAAAGGGGGACTTCTTGAGTGAAGGAGAAGAGGTTGAAACGGTGTTTGATGTGGTACGCTTTATCGCTTTGTTTTAATCTTTTTTCTAACATATTTCCTTTGGTCCGCTAGGTTCGGTCTTGAACTACACCTGTTTATTTTGCTCTTTATTCTGCCTCCTTTTTTATTTTTTTATCTGTTGTTTTTTTGTAATTGATTTGTGATTATTGTATTTTAATCTTGCCAATCATATGTATATATTGTGTTTTGTGTGGTGTTAGATTTCAATAAAAACTATAAATAAAAAAAAAAATAAAAAAAAAAAAAACTTTTAGATATCAGATTTCAAGTGAAATATAGACGGTAATGATTTCAATTTTGCTGATGCAATTTGACAGTAGGGCTGTGATGCGTCTGAAGGTGTGCCTGCCCTTTAAACCTTCCTTAAAATTTTCCTGTCCTGCGCCTTGAGCACATTATTCATGTGGAATCTGGCGCATTAAAAGTACCCTTATTATTATTATTATTATTATTATTATTAATGTCACCAGACACGGACATAGTATCTGTTACTGGCAGACCTGTACTCGTTCAATAATTTGTCAATCTTCTAAAGGAGTGATGGGAATCGCCCTTATGTACATCGGCGAATCCATGGTTTATCAATGTACGTGGAAATGGCTTAATAATCGAAAAATAAAAATGCTTCACGTACAATGTGAATGCGAACTCACATGCCGCACACAATACCACAGGTAACTCCACCCATTCTACGCTGGTCGGCCTCGTGCGAATCATTTAGCGTACGGTAGGAATAACTGCTGATCGGAATTTTTGAAGTAAAATACACAAAAACACGTGCGAAAATATTATCCTAATTTCGTACAAAGTTATATTTAGGTATGTGAAGCAAATTGTGAATACATCAGCTCGTATCACATCTATTTCTGCATCCCGACAATTACGGATCTATAACTTTAAATCATTTTGAACTCTGTTTTTTTCACAGACACCCTGTCGTGCCTTTATTACATATTTTTCTTATTAATAAAAAAATAGATTAAAATTTAATTGATTGTTTTACCTCTCACAATCACTTCGACCAAAGCACGTTTTCTCTCGTTTTCCTCCCCAAACACGATCTCGTAGAGTCCTGAATCGATCGCCAGCGCTCGTTCGATGTCTACCTTCGTGGTATGTGTACTCCAGTCGTTTTCTGATTCACCGTACCTTCTCCACTTCACAATACTGCTGCTTGGATCTGTTAAGAGCCTGATCGGCTCACCTAAGCCTACTCGTAACGTCTTCTTGAATGGTATTGCACGTACTGTAAAGGAGAAAAATAGTTAAAAACATTTGTATCTTGATTATGTTAATAATTCATTTCTAAACAATAATTTGATACTTTATACAGTTGTTCGGTGAGTATCTTTGAATTATGATTTATTTTTGAGTAATTCGTTCACAGGACTGAAAAATATCGATGTGTCTTTTCGTGACGAATCCTTTATAACGGTTTCACTATCTTTTATTGTAGATATTGTAGAATTATTGTAACCTAATTCCCGTTTAACATGCAATACTAGACTTTATTCTGCGCATGTTTCTGTTTTTGTTATTCATAGAGGGTGTTTGCTGCGGGTTGTGTGTGTATGTATATGTGCACCTACTTTGTTTTATTGATTAACCAAATATTAAACCTGCATTTTTGAAGAATATCCCTTTAATATAAACAATGTATGAAAGTTGAAAGATGTACATTTAATTTCATCTGGAAATCTACAGTAGATGTAAACATAGTCCCAAGAGGGCGTTTCACTATGCCTCTCCAAAATTCAAAATAACTTCACCAATATTTCCCAAATAGATTACTTGACTTTTACGATGACTCATCTGCTCATTAATGTTGATAATAGGCCTATCCACTTACAATTTGATGACTGTGTAAAAGCTATTATTCTCGTAATCCCATCTCTGTGATGCAAAACACATGAATAAGCATCACCTGACGTCACATTCCCGCGTAATCTCGTTCCATTGGCAACTCCCGCAGTCTCGTTCCTGACGAGACCGTTTCCCACAAAGCGCAATGCTTCAAATTTGACGCTTGCGTTGAGAAAAGCACCACTTCGTAAGGATATTAATCTCCCCGCTGAATTGTGACTTGTATTTGAGCGTTCTCTGTTGGCTGCTGGTACAGCTATGCAAGCGAAGTTAGACCGTGGTGACAGTGAATCTGAAAAATATGATAAACATACGGACAATTTAGATATCTAAACAATGTAAGAGAAATATGAATGACGTAATCTAAAATCAGGTACTAGATGTGTTTCAAATTTTGAAATTGTGCCAATGGGAATCAATGCTTGTGTGAAACGTAAAACGCATATATAACATTGAAATAAAAAAAAAAAAAGCTCCTGATAATCATTATGCGAATAAAAAATGACCGGAGGGGCCACAGACCCCTACTGACGTCTAATAGGAGGTTGTGGCTCCTCCACTTCTGAAGTGAAGGCCTTCCCCCTTTCTTTCTTTTGCATGGCATGATCAGATCATCACTCCCTATATTTTTTATAAAAAAATCTGGCTCCGTCCCTGCCATAATCAACTTTTGAACCAACTGTATTTTTATAATACTAATGCATTTAAAATGACTAGATTCACTTGAAATATAAAAACACTATATCAAGAAATTCATGGTTTGAATACAAATCAAGTGGAAATTCTGTTTCGCATGGCAAACATTGCTGAACAATAGATTATTATTTCCTGTAGTATAAGGTAAAAGTAAATTTTGGGGATGAGGGGAAGGTGGGGGCGGGCAATTTATGAATGGAAAACATCTCATATTGTATTCTAAAAGTTTTCAAAATTTCAGAATTACCACATCCGTAAAGTAAAGTTGTTGAGACATAAATTGAACATTAATTTCAGTATTTCATTAGCTGGAAAGACAATATTCATATAGTGAGAGACGATCCATATTTGGTGTTTGCCTGCTTCGTGCAAGTATACAAAAAAGACACGGACAAAGGAACAATTACAAAATAATATGCTCCGTCAAGATAGGAGTTCCTTTTTTTACATCACATGCTTTAATTACTGAATATCTCCATAAAATGTATCGTTAGGTGATAAAACCAGCGTCGATGGTCAAGTTTAAAGGGTGTTAATTCATTTTTTTAATTAAAATACAATTTCATTAAACAAAATGAAAGTTTAAACAAAGTTTAAACACAGGTGGTCAAATGAAGGAAGACGTAACGATGATTAGTATTTGATATAGAGCGATGTAGAATCTATTTTCACCTGACCTTATTTAATATGTCTGTACTTGGTAATTGACCCACTTATCTAATATATTCCTCTCTGAATGTCATATAACGACCAATGGTGCTCCGAATGTGATTTGAGGGGTGACGTCACCTCCCAAAGGCCCGCAACAGACCTCACGCACCTGCCGTATTTACCAATAGTCTCGTGACTTAATGTCCCGATTTGTGGCTGTCATTCGGCTTTAAAGGCCGACTCACACCTTAGCGTTTTGAGCCTGCGTCAGCCCAGCGTTTTTAGAAATTAAAAACGCTCCCTGGACGCATAGCATACGCGAATCAGACGGTAGACTGACGTTCGGCTTGTGCTCAAGGAGCGTACGCTGACCGTCAGTCCTCCTTATGACCTGCATCTGGGGAGCGTTTTTATTTTTAAAAACGCTGGGCCGACACAGGCTAAAAACGCAAAGGTGTGAGTCGGCCTTAAGAAATTGGACCATTGACCTGTTTGGGAAGCACCATTCAGAATGTAGGTGTTGATATAACACCGACTAGGTGGTCAGAATATGCAACACCACAATATCGTAAGAATGGCAATACAGTGCTGAGTTTAAAATTGTTTGACCTATGGGATGAAAAATTAAATGAATGAAATGAGTCTTGAATCTTGAATCTTGAATAAAACACTTTTAAAACAACCTGACTATAGTAGTCAACTATATGAGCCAACTATTATTTTTTCTAGTTGAGTTTAGATTTTATAATTGAGTTTGACAGAATTTCAGTCATTTATAAATGAAAAGTGGTAATGACTAGTTCGTTAGCTACCAGCGGACTTATCATCTACTCATCCTTAACTTGTTCGTTTTATATAATAAACCATTTTTATTGTGTTATTTTAAAAGGACTTTTCGAGATTAAAACAATAGATTTTGTTCAACTTCTACACTTTGTTTTAGTTTTCGTTAATTTCGATATCTAAGTTACACATATTACCAACGTTTACTATGACCATCATTTATTTACACTGCATAAGCATAATAAGTGTAAAATATCAAGTCCATCACTGATCCCTTACATCCGTCAGTTCATTCGTACGAGATTATTTTTTCCTGAATTTGGGCATAAAGCCTAATATGATTATGTGGTTATAAATTTGTATAGCAGTAATGCAGGCTAGTTTTGGAAAATGATAAAATCAAGCATTTCGGTATATTTTTTGTTCGAAATTTATAAGCTGAAAGTAAAGAAAGATAAAGTAAAAAAAGGTAAATAAAATGTAATATAAAAGATAATAAAATGACGACTACATTCAGTCAACGATAGTCTGTGTTAAGTAACAATAATATGCAGTCCTCATATGGTGCTAATTTCTTCTGTTAGATTCTAACAAGAAAGCTCTGCGATTAGTCATGCAGTACTATTAACCTATCTTTAGATTATTTAGATGTCTTTAGGAAACTTAAGATCAATTTCATAACTCATGTATTCGCAACAACACATTAAAAGGGATCATTCAATAAAGTCCTATGTAACTGTCTGTCATATGCTAGTCGCAAATGGGTGCCTCTCCAAATATTATGCATGACAAATGTTACGAGTTATCACTCGTTTCCTTGTTTCAAAACTAGGGCAGAATAAATAGATAGATTTGAACTTTTATAGTCAGGAGACATGACGTGGACTGCGTTGATCAATCTGAGAGGGGAGCTTTATTTCCGTGTTTTCCGCCATTTTTGAAGATGTTTCCTGAGTTGTTATACGTGAAGGTCTCGAAGCTGCAAGCGCAAGCAGAGGTTTAGGACTGATAAGGACAATTTCTGTTCGTATAATGCAACAATTAGGTGAATCCAGAGCCTTGCAATCTTATTTCCCCTCCCAACAAAATTTGAACATAAATTGTTGCTGCTCCCAAAAAAAAAAATCTGTTCATATTATGCAACAATTAGGTGAATCCATCAGTTCGTAGTAAACTTGATTTTCTGTTCAAAGAAAAGTTGAACAGAAAAGGCATTTCATTTCTTTTCATATCATTTCATTTTTATTTATTTTGTTTTCAACAAAATACAAATCAATACAATCGGAAAATAAATGCAATACATATAATATAAGATTAATACGCATTATTGTTTTTCGTCTAAATATTAAGATATAAAATTATACGTAAGCGAATAAAATCTCAGCTATGAGAGTAAATGAATGCCGAAAAGAAGTTCATATTTTGTGGAAATGGAGAGACCCACTAAAAATCTATGCTTGTAAGCTGTGGGCTTCTCTAGATAAATAATAATGGTGGCTACTTGTATAGCGCACAGGTCCACCTTATCGGTGTTCATGGCGCTGAAAGCTTTACACTCATACCTATAAATCATACCTATAGATTTTAAAAAATGAATATATGATGTTGCTGCTCCCAAAAATAAAGAATTCACCGATCTTTTTATCCAAGCTTATAGATTTATAAAGGTTTCTACGTCCCTCTTACTTTTGTTATTTTTTTTTATAGCTTGTGGTTGAATCATGCCACTTTTTTTGGCAAGACATCTTTTTAACCCGAAAATACTTGTTGCATATATATATTTTCCAGACACATGGGCTGTAAAAATGTGTATACTAAGTCACCAGAGTGTTTAACTTCTAAAAAGGTTGCTGACATCGGAATGGACGCCATTTTTCTTGGCAAGAAAAACGCGGCGTAATTTGGAAATCACTTTCTGTGACGTCGTAAACACTAAACTCAGAACCTAAAATTAACTTGTTAATGTCGAATTTTGACCTGAATTTATAGTCTAGAATAAATTTGATTACACTTTTCTTATCAAATTGTCTATAAAGATAAGTGATTCTGTAAAAACAGGGAATGTGGTTTATTATACTGATTAGAAACGATTAAGAATTGACGTCACTCCGCGATGCTCAGGTTACGGTATTACACGAAACGTGGTGCAATTCCACAAATAGTTTTACAGAGCATATAGGATTTAAAACGTCAAGTATTTAGATTAATCTTAATCAGTTAATACATTATATCAACCAAAATGACAATAAAGTAACAGTGTAAGATGAGTTTGATTACATTACAATCAACAAACGTTATAGTTCAAAGCTTATAGTTCTATACCCGTACTGGAGCATTAATTTTGCTCGCGTTTGATGTTAAACCATAAGCAATCAAACAATCAGGTATCAATAGCACGTATAGCTGCTGTGATTGATGTTTATTGGTTTCCTATAAAAATATATACAGTTAGTTTTCTAAATGTTGGATGTTTTAAATGATTTGATTTCCAGACGAAGGTAGCTAATGGGAAGAATTTGAATCATACATACCTATTTCCCGATCAATTCTGACACATATCCCTATGATTTTAAATGTTAAAGTTTAGGGTTTCGGCCTTGGAAGATTTAATCAACGCGTCCAAAATTTGGAAGAAATCTGATATTAACATTGTTAAGTTTATTTGGAAATGTATGAGTTTAATAAATAATATATAAGATGATGAAAGTAGCAACCATTCATATTCATATCGCCTTCCACTTCATTCCAAACATGATGGGAAAGCATGCAGAGTCTGGAGAAAAACACGTGTATATAGATAGCCCTTCGTCTTACCAGGGTAGCCTATATATAATACAGGTGTTATACCCCGGTTTTAACTTGGCATAGACATAAAAGGAATACATACATAATATGTGGACATTCTGTGACACGGCTGTTTGATGAGTAAGCTTTGCTTCGTTTTTTTAAACAGGTGCTGGGTTTATAGGGCTAACATGGTTTTGACCCTTTTTTTAACAAAATTACTAAACACCCATGTTAATTGGTTTGGTTTGGTTTGGTATTATTTATACAAAGAAAATTAATATAAATAAATACATACAAACTGAAACAAATACAAAGATAAATGATTGAAATGATAAAATTACGGTTGGAGCACTCCATTCAGAGCCAGTAACATAATTACTATGTTCTTCCTGGAGGTCCAGGGTCTTTTTGTGATGCTTGATTTGTAGAGAAAAAAGAAGAAATACAAAATAAAATTGAGCACCATACTTGAATTTTATTTCTGTGAAATAGCAAGGAAATTATGTAAAAAGACAATGACATGTCAAATTAGAATCCCTATGGCAAAACAAAGCATAATAACACGATACAATCTATTCCCATAACATTAAGTCTAACGACAATTCAATGCTCATGGAATTGCAATCGTGCGTGCCGTTCATTATAAGATCTATTATTCCTTGACACATTTAATTCTTCGAAAGTGTTTTAATTATGTTAATCATTACCATGTGAGGCAAATATCAATTAGCGCACGAAAATTAGAGGGGTCCGAGGGTCCTGCAAAATTTTATTTGGGTCAAACGTACTACATTTTTAATAATTGAAATGAGTTTTGCCTTATCCCACCACTGATTGACAGTGCTTTACCGAGAAGCTGTGAAAAAAAATCACAGGCATACTCGGGTATATCGAACCCATGATCTCCTGATGACTAGTGGTAAGACAGGTTGTCTTGTCATCAGGAGATCGTGGGTTCGATTTCTACCCGAGAATGTGAATTTTGTTCACAGCGTCTCGGTAAAGCACTGTCAATCAGTGTTTATCCATGTTGAGATAAGGCAAGAATTATTTCAATTATTTATCTACCCAACACAAAAATCATCCAATTGGTACTATATTATGCCTATATATTACGCAAATATTTACACATCAGCTATATGCATATTTCCTTTTCTCCCAACTTTTGAGTAGAGAATGAACACATTACATTTTGTTTTAAATTTAGCAAGATTATTCATGGAACAAATAAATAACGTACCATCTGTGGATATGTCAGAAAGGTTCTATCAGAAGTTTATTGGGTGCGGGATGGAATACGTACCATATATTTCGTTTTGCAATTTTAAAGTTAAATCTACTTTGAAGAGTGTCTAATGATATAAAGATGACCCCGCCAAAAACCCACGCCTCCCTCGCCCAGGCCGGTTATACTCGTAAAAGAAGGGTCATTTAAACCATAAGTGAAAGACATTCAATGATCTGTAATTGGTTTCTTCCAAAACCTCTTCAAGGGATTCAGTCCTTTCGGTTATTTCCGATATTTGATATTTCACTGAGCGATGACTCCTGCGCTGCCATATTAGATTTCATATTGAGGTCAACATTTGCCAGCTAAATTCGACCATCTTTCAAATTAAACTAATATCATTTCTGTGCTTGAAAGAAATTACAGTTTTATTGGTCTAATGATAGAGTGATGAAATTTGTTGGACGTATATGTCTTCGCTGTATTTCATCAATATTTTGTTGAAAATAGGGATATAAAGACATTATAATCATTGATGGAAACAAAGACAGAGATATTGGATGTTAAGATATTAGCACAGTCTGCTGTCAGTTTGCACTGTTACCATGATGATTACAATGCATATGCACATGCATACATGATAACTATTTAACTATGATTATTGCAATGCAATTTGAATTTTGGGGTATACCTTTCGTAGCATATATAATTTTTTTTTACATTAACCACGTTTTTAATGTTTACATCATTATACATTATCATTATTATCATTTCCCTATGTATAATTCAATTCCCTTCGAGCGTTCTCCTAATCTTTTACTCTTCAAGTATACCTTCATTAAGATAATATATATTCATAGCCATCGCCCCTCCCGGACCATTAGTTATTTTTTCTTTTATTGTCTCTACATTAACAATATGTTTTAGTTAAATTATTATTTTGTCAATATAGATTTCATCTATAGAAACCTGCTTATACTATGTTTCTGCCTGTTTTTAGGTGGTGTCAGATTTGACAGATCATTTCCTGTTATCTTTTTAATTCTTGATTTGTTTACTTATAATTTGCGTTTACAATTCATAAATTTTGTTCAAAATTCGTATCCAATATGTTATTCTTATCGCAAATGCATATGAAGAAAAAGTGATCCATAGATCCATATTGAATTTTAAAAGTTCTTTATAGACGATTTCACCCATTCGCTTTTAAAGCAAATGAGACCTATAGACATATCTTGTTTGTTCCAGCAGGGCTCTAATAGGGATTAATGGATGGAGGTCGTTGTTCACTGCTTGGGATTGACGTGTCCTTTTAAAGTCTGCCTTCTTTCAAATAACCATGAAAAGTTTATTTAATGTTCAACTGTTTAAAACTTAAGCGTCTTAAAGCGTTGGCCATTCCATTTCAAAGCAAATATATGCCTAAGTTTAAAAAATGGATTTATTGAACACTCATTGTGCCTCGATTGACGTACACTAGCGTGAGCAAAATATGTATTTTGAGCATAACGAGTTTTACATAACCTTTAGGAAGTTGCCCTTCAGAAAGAAAAATCAACATTTAAAGGAGCTTGAGATTAAAGGGAGCTCGAGACGTTTTTTTTCTCTAAATTCTACAGGAAACAACATGACATTGACTCACAGAGCATCTTAATGGGGAACAGACAATCTCAATGTGCAAAGTGGCTCGAGGAGGGGAGACACTGTTTGGCAGAGGGCGAGGGTACCCTTTCTCTTCCGCACATATGTCAAGCAACTTCCTGTGCAAACTAGAGACCCGGTCACACATTAACATTTGTAGCCAGCGTATGTCATGATCATATGAAATTTGAAATAAGCGCCTTGTCCTGTACTCAAACCACCAAATGCGATTACCGATCTAACTTTTGTGATGCACAGCTCACCAATATTACAGGAAGTGACATGAAATAATATTTGCCAATATGAAAGAAAGATGAAATATGTTCACTGTACTGCACCGGAGTTACTTATGCAGGGAAGACGATTGGCAGACGATAACATGAGCATAATTATGAGTGCCAGCCAAACGATTTTAACGTCATACATTTCTGTGAGTACGTAGCATGTGTTGATTGTCCATTTTTACACATTTGGCTGTAGTAACTTTCTGTAAATAGCAGTGTACCACAGTGAAAACAGTGTGAACACATTGTGAACACAGTGAACACAGTGAACACAGTGCTGTGAAGACAGTCTGAAATCTCTTCTATGAACAGCATGAAGCAAACCATATAAGCCTGAACACTTTATAAACAGAGTATAACATACGTACTCGTCACACTCGTAGATTGAGCATTTTAACGCAGTGATAGTGTGAACACACTGTGAACACTATAACACGATGTGAAATAGCCGTCGATGACACTTGTACATTGATTTTTTTTAAACACAGTAATCATGGTAATGTAAACACACTGCGAGCCCTCTGTGAAAATGCTGTTAACACATTAAGAAATAGCCGTCACTTTTATAGATTGAGCGCTTTAACACAGTGATTGTGTGAACACGTCGTGAACACACTTTGTGAACATAGAGTGAAAGAGTCGTCACACTTGTAGATTGGGCGCTTTAATACAGTGACTGTGTGAACATACTGTGAACACTTTGTAAACCTAGTTTGAAATAGTCGTCAAATAAGCGCTTCAAATAGTGTTCATATAGTTACTTTAAATACTATGTGAATACTCTGTAAACACTATATGTGAAATGGTCGTCACACTAACTTGTAGACTGAGCGTAAATTGAACAGTGATTTTGTCAACATATAACACTCTTTGAATGTGGAACTGTGTACAACACGGTAAATGCCAACATGTGCCCGAATCCGACATGGAGACGTAGACATATCTTGTTTGCTCCAGCAGGGCTCTAATATGGATTAATGGGTGGAAGTCGTTGTTCACTCCTTGGGATTGATGTGTAAGTCCTTCTTCCAAACAATCATGACAAGCTGAATACTAAACTGTTTAAAACATATAAAAATATCTTTGATTGAAAAATCACGGTATGAACACACGGTGAAGAAAATTTGATACCTTATATTATATTTGATTGTTTTTTTTTCACAGTGTGAATTGTCAATTCACAATATGTGAACACTTTGTAGACACAGCATATAATAATTGCCGCACTTGTAGATTGAGCGCTTCAAAACAGTGATTGTCTGAACACACTGTCAACACTCTGTAAATACTTTGAAAACACAGTGTGAAATAGTCGTCACACTCATAGTTTAAGCGAGCATTTTAACACAGTGATTGTATGAACACACTGTGAACACTCTATGAACACTTTCTAAACGTAGTGTGAAATAGTCGTCACATTTATAGAAAGAACTTATTAACACAGTGATTGCGTGAACAAATAGTGTGAACGCACTGTTACCACAATCAGGTGTGGGACTATATTCTTTACAATAGAGTACACTAAAAACAAACGTGTGCATGAATCCAACATGGAGACGTAGACATATCTTGTTTGCTCCAGCAGGGCTCTAATAGGGATTAATCGGTGGAAGTCGTTGTTCACTGCTTCGGATGGACGTGTAAGTCCTTCTTCCAAACAATCATGACAAGCTGAATACTCAACTGTTTAAAACATATAAAAATATATTTGATGGAAAAATAACGGTATGAACACACTGTGAAGAAAATGTGAAACCTCACATTAGATTTGATCGTTTTCACAGTGTGAATTGTCAATTCACCATGTGAGACAAATCATGTATGAACACTTTGTAGACACATTATGAAATAGTCGTCACACTTGCAGATAGAGCCTTTTAACACAGTGAATGTCTGAACACACTGTCAACACTCTGTAAATACTTTGAAAACACAATTTGAAATAGTCGACACACTCGTAGTTTAAGCGAGCGTTTTAACACAGTGATTGTGTTCACACACTGTGAACACTCTGTGAACATTTTGCAAACGTAGTGTGAAATAGTCGCCACATTTACAGATAGAACGTATTAACACAGTGATTGTGTGAACATGTAGTGTGAACGCATTTTAAACACACTTGTGTGGGGCACTATGTTCTTTACAATAGAGTATACGGTAGTAAATACAAACGTGTGCCCGAATCCAACATGGAGACGTAGACATATCTTGTTTGCTCCAGCAGGGCTCTAATAGGGATTAATGGGTGGAAGTCGTTGTTCACTGCTAGGGTTTAACGTGTAAATCCTTCTTTCAAACAATCATGACAAGCTTAATGTTCAATGGTTTGAAAATATAGAATATCTTTAATAAAAGTAAATATAAGTCAATGCCAAGAATCAAAGAGGAAGTGAGGTTTTTGCTTCTGATTTGTGATGTAAACTTTTATGGATTATGTTTGCCGCTAGTGGATTTCTTACTCAAGAAGTCCTTGATTTTTCAGAGTGATGTGTAATTAACTACTATTTATACTCCCTTTTTTTTAGAAAATGTGTGTATTATCCCATTTACTATACTTGGAAATGTAACTCAGAGAAATTGAAACATGACGTAGTGACGATAAAAATAATCTAAAAATCGCATACACATTTTAATGTAGATATGCAGATGTAGTTTAATTTGTAGTTATTCAAATTTTAAACTGTTCATAATTACGAAAGATTTTCAATGCATACACGCGATCTTTTTTTTTTCATACACGCGATCTGATATTTCCACACAGCAATTCCGCAGACGCATTTAAAAAAATCATCTATAATTTCAGTCATACTGGCAATGATATCCAAGTAACTATTTCACTCATTTTAAAACTTTCTTATATCTTTTTTTTATAAAGCTAAGTCACGTGTCATAACAAATACAGTTAGAGAACGGAGATTCTAAACAACAAATGCCTCCGTCGGAAGGACTATTTTCAGCGATGACTTATGAACGGGGGCTGAGGGGACTTCCTTTTGACATTTTACTCAATAAATATGAAAATTGAAGGAAGAAGTACTTTCCATGCATTATGTGTTACTCCGGTTGAGGAATTAATTGAGGCGCTGTACACTCTTAGAATCGAAATTATTATTAAATTAAAGAAATACAAATTTCAGGAATATTTCCGCCAAAAAAAGTATTCATTTTTTTAGGACAAGTGACAAAGACAAATGCAAGAAAGGGCGCCATGATGTGTCCTTACTTAATCTTGGTAAAGTTTATACTTTCATTTTCTTTTCAACAGACGGAAGTAATAAAGGGAACGGGGTTGATTTATTAATTTAATTTTTCAGTCATAAAATGATAAAATACAAAGATACAACGAGCAAAAGTGAAAATATAGCATTATAAAATAAACAATTGACAACACAATGAAAAAACAAGAACAACAAAAGAAATGTAAAGAGTAGAAGAGAAGACGGCTGGATAGCCCATAATCAGCAGCACTTATATAATGCTGCTGGTCTTCCGTGGGGACCAGTAGAATTAACGAAAGGAGAGACGGGGGAAGAAGAGGAAAAAGAAGATGAAGAAATAATGAATCAAATAATCATTTATAATTTAACTGTCAAAGTAATCATGCATAAATGAGTTATGAATTATCTATTGTAAGGCGAAAGTAAATTTATCTAATCTAGTAGCAACAGTTCAAGAATCAATATGTTTGAAGGATTGACCTCTTAATATTCAACCCTCTTATACCCTCTTATGGGTCTGGCGTAAGTTGTCCACAGTGCTAGTGTAGTAAATAATAAAAACCGAGAACATTTCCGAGATCATCCAATTCCATTTTCACCGAATGCTTGCAAAACAGTGTAGTTGGCTGCATGGGTTGCACTGTTATGAACAGTGACACTTATATTCTCCTCTTTGTTCTTGTGCCTGATAAGCAAATCAATTGAAATCAACTAATCTATTTAACATAATAATTATTTTGCAAAAAGAAAGTTGACCATAGCGAGGCAGCTTTTTGGACAAGTGTGACATCGCTCAGAGGAAAATGACCTCTTGCTGAAACGCAAAATAACAGGACAAATCAAATTAATGTCTCCATCAACCCAGGAAAACAAAAACATGGAGGAAAACCTGGCCATTTGTCAAGGAAAATGCATGCCCCAAATCATCCCTAATTGTTTCCATAGATGCAGAAAATACCCAGGGATTTGGTAAAATAAAAGACATCCGCACTAACAGACAACCGGAAGTGTGAATCCTTAAATCGGCAAATAACATCTTAGATTACTTCCGGGGCATCGAATTTCTATAATCATCACATAATGTTAGATCATTTCAGCAGTGTTTAGGCTATTTTTTTAAATTTAATTTATTAAAAAAAGAGCTCGAGGAAGATTTTGAACTATACTTTCGAAGAATTGGATTTATTTTATCTCATTTTTTAAATTACTTTTTTTAATGCCTGATAATTTTTCATGGAAAAGAGTTAAACTGGCGGTATCGTATGTTAGATATACTTATACAATCGATATGAATTACAGGTACTTACAGCTGAGTACAAAAATTTATAAGAAAGAAATAGTCAATGGATGGAGACACAAACATTCATCGATTTGAAAGCATCAAGCAACAAGAACATCAGCGTCAGCAACACGTTATTGAGAAGGATAGAAAAGAAAAAAGATATATCAGTCTGGCCTCCTTTTTCGAATTTCTTTTTCAATTTGTCAATTGATGAGTGATATGATAATGGAACACACATGAAGAAAAAGCTAAATGAACGAAATTAGTCATTTGTAAAGCAACAAAACAATAACAAATGAGCATCGCACAAATAAGAAAAAAAATCAAGATCACACTGCTTATTTTGAGGTTGGACAGATCATTTTCCAACACTGCATGGGGAAGCCTTTCCTTCTTCGTAACTGTTTGTTAAAAATACCAAACTCCTAACTCCTTGTTCCTTTTTTTTTTAAATGTTCAACACAGTGTGTTGACAATTCTAAAAAGGAACAAGGTGTTACAAACGAGAATTTAAAACGTCAGTAACAAAATATCCCTATCAGTAAGGCACATTCAACTGGTTTTAATCATTTGCTCCCGCGGCATTTTTGGAAAGATAGGATGGCGGTTTGTGATTTAATTTTTAATTCAGAATAACATTAAGATTATAATACAGATTAAGGATATATTTGATGTCAGTATTTTTTCAAAACAAATGTAAAGCATTCTATCGCAAGTCTTGGGTATTTTTTTGCTCAACTTCCGATAAGTGCACTTCTCTGACGGGTTGCCTTTGGGCCAAACCACCTGTTCGTCCCACCAGACCTAATACGTTCAAATCTAATCTAGATAATTCAACTCAATTGGGGATGCCTTGTGCGATTCAAAATAAAATGGGTACAGATGCACATGTGCATTCAACAAATCGACACAAAAACAGGAAAATCACAATTGGTTTGTCCTCTTGTTGAAGCATGCTGACTAAACGAAGAGGAAATGGTGAAAAAGAGCTGCAGCTGATTTTAGTAATGCACATGCAGGGAAATTATCGTTTTGGTTGTATCGTCTTTCTGAAACGTTTTATATCGTAACAAAGAGAACACAACATTTTAATAAGAACATGTTTCGAAATGAAGTGATGCCACTTCAAAAAATGTTCTTATTAAAAAGTTGTGTTCTCTTAGTTATAATATTATTTAAATTTATAACGTGTCGTTCTTTCGGAAACAAGTTTTTTATCGTCTTGCTTAGCGTGACATACAAAATACTTATAATGACGACTTGGATCATGGTGATAACTGTATTGAGATAAAGATATTAACGATGATCATGATGATGATGATGATGATGATGATGTTGATGATGATGATAATGCTACCGGTGATGATGATGGTGATGTTAACGGTGATGATGATTACGGTCGTGAAAGTTATGATTTTGTTGATAATGATGATGATGACAATGACAATGGCGATGATATACTCATGTATCAAATTTTGTTTATAAGAGTTCCCAGCATTTCATAGGCTCATCCAACAATGAGGTAAATTATTATTGAACCTATATACTGTACTTGAACTAGATATATTCATGGGCAAAAGACATGTAAACCTTTTTTCCATTATTCATTTCTAATCAATTTGTTTGTTAGCAAATCATAAACAAACGGCACACACAGTTTAATAACAGGTCTCATTTTTTACAAAGATTGGAATTTTGTAATTAATTCATTTGAATGTCATCGACATATACGGCAATGAGATTGAAATGGTTAGGAAAAACTTACAGAAAAAAAACATGGTGCAAAATACTATCAAGCTCAGGTAAAGCCTTACTCTCATGACACTTGAGGCATGTGCTTAGGGGTTTTCCCCCTTTTTTCTTTTCATCCTAATATATATATTTTCTCAAGAGTCATGCTATCGCTGCCAATACCTTGGAACCAGTTGTCGTCATTCGTCGACCAGGGGCCTGTAACATAAAACAAATTTGCGATCAATCGCAAAGTTTAGTAGATGATTTCCCATAGACTTGCGATTGATATCAATCGTACGATCGATTGGAAAGCTGTACGTTACGGGGCCCAGATGTCTGTTAACGGTTCATGACATGGTGATTACAAATTCTTCTTCATCTACATCCTCATATCATCTAGCCTTGACATAGAAACGATGATTTGGAATTTGGAATTTATTCATTTGAACGTCATTGACATGTACAGCCAACATTTTGTTCTGATTGGAATTTGGAATTTGGAATTTATTCATTTGAACGTCATTGACATGTACAGCCAACATTTTGTTCTGATTACATTTTTTTCATACACATTGTGGTATATCAAACAAATTATACAAAGTAAAGAATTTGTATCTTTTATTAAGATAGGGAAATTGGGATCAACTTGGTCGGTATGGGATAGCTGAAAGATTGGATGAGGGTCCGAATTGAGATAAACTGGAAGCAGATGAATTTTGTAAAGCAAACGAAATGTTTGGATTTCTCAACTGATTGAACGGTATTCTTTATTCTCTTATCCACATGAGTGATGTTCTTCATCTGCCAATTCTAACTTTAATCGTATAATAATATTACATATCCCTTCTTTACTCCATGAAAGTTTTACTTGTATGCAGTAAGGATCAACCAAGAAAATCGCCAACAATAGTTGTCCTTAACCACTATTGACTAAAAATCAATCGATTATATTTTAAATTCTTCATGTTCTTAATAAGTATGGTTCTTTCTGAGAGTCGAAACCCTGAAGTTTCAGAAAATGTGTCATTCTTACGGCGCAAAGGCAAGTTGTACAACTCGTCAATATGCTCTGTTTTGGCCAAAAAGATGAGAAGCAACTTGCACTCGCCTTGGTGCTTGACTCGGGTGATAAGGTGGAGAGGCGACCTGTAGAAACTCGCTTTTGACCACCACATAAATTATAAGCTTCCGTAAAACTGTTGCAGTTTCTGAACCTTCAGGTTTCGGCTCTTAGTATGACCCATTCTATTTACTTACAAAGTCTATGATACTGAATAAAAAGAGGTTTACTTCATTGATGATCAGCTATGATTCTAATCTTATGATTTTAACAGGACTGACTGGACAATTTCCGAAAAATGTTGCCATGGCAATAGCGTGAGACTGTTTTGAAGTCTTTGAGGTTTGTGAAGGAAACTTGCTAGATTAAAAGATTCCGCCCATTAGAAATTATGGTCTATGTGTTTCTTTACCGTTGCCCGAATTAGCAGGGGCATACCTTAGGGGGTCTTGACGTCATAATCGTTGAGAGACTGTGGTTCACTATGTATCATGGAACTATTGGTGTCATTGAATGTTCCGAAAATAAAAACATATTTGATTCTAATTACCTTCAGCGTGTAACTAAATAAACATGATAAACCAAGGTTATTTCGTAACACTTTTACAACATGCACACGCACGTTGTTCATTTACAAACGCCCTAAACGTGGGTAATCAAGGGCAATAAACATTATATGGCCAATTCCGTGTGTATTATAATGAAAATTCTCCTTATAGGGGAACTTCCCCAAGACAATGTTGTGCTGTAGTTGGATGAAGAAAAATTATATATATCAACAAATTGTGAAAATTTTAGCAAAATCAGAAAATCCGTTCAAATTTATAGGTTTTTCAGAGTTTTAATTTCCAATAGTGACGGACATCCTTGAGTTGGCAATTTGGGCATAATTGTTAAACATGGCAACATGGGGAATTCCTTATTTACGTTATAAATGGATTTGTGTAAAAACGGATCAATGTCATTTCATACATAAGATAACCACCATTATTTCTGAAATACTTGTAGAATGTCAAAGTCGTCTTAACCATGATGTATTCTTATTTGAAATTAAAAAAAAAACGGTATCTTTTAAATTCTCACATGACAGAGCAATCAGAATGATCCTCAATTCAAGACTTTGTACGAAATATCACCTGTTCCAGAATAATAAGAAAGCATAAAAATGAAGATAAACCAAATCTCTGCTTGCTGAAATGTCCTCATCATCAACTTTCGAAGATAACTGACAGATTTAAAGATTGCCCCCCCCCCCCAAGAAAAGTCTGATCTTGGCTCTGGATAACCCGATTAGACTCTCGCAAAGCAGGAAGGATGCAGTGATTGGAGCCATACCGAGCATCAGGGATGCGAGGTGCTCCTAAAACATCCAATTCCTAACCCTTTCCCGCCCAAACCTCTCGGCAAACAACAGCTAAGAGTTACTCACTGTGGAGTCTTGGGGTCAGAAGGGTTAAAGGAGGACTAAGTGGGATATCGTCTGGATCTGATCTAGGATGTTTGGTTTGAAATGGAATGGAAAAGATTAGTGAATTTGGTGATTTAGATCCGTTGGATATAAACTGCGCTGAGTTAACATGCCGCACTCTTCAAATAGTAAATTGTAGGTTAAGTGAAAAATGGAAAGTATAACATTAAATAAGAGCAATAAAACAGCAACAAAAATGTTTAATGTTGGCTCTGCAATCACCAAATAATGAGCTGTGTTATCCTTTACACCGATATATCCAATGAGTGAGGAGTGCAGAAATTGTGTTTGTTCAAATTCATATCATCATAAATCTAATAATTAATACATAATTTGTAACAATATACATTCTATAATTTTCTGAAATGATTGTTTATACTTCTATTCAATCAAATGATCTTATATACATGAATTAAAAAATAGAACTTCGTTAGAGAATGTCATCGTTCGGAATGGCGAGACTTTCCAGGAACTCTAAAAATCCGTTCGGATTAAACTTCAGCCGCAACGACTGAGTCCCACATTAATCACATTAAAATGATTAATGTATTTCTGGTTAGCCATGGCTCTCATTTTAAAGATGTCATTCCGATCTAGGCAAGTAGCCTGCTACTGATAAAGATGATCCATAAATCATGTAAATCATGACTGATTAAGGTTTGGGTGTGTGTCATGATTGTCAAGACCTGTAAGAGTCACGGTGGATCGTGATATCAGACGCGGATAGGAGAGGGGCGACCGGGCTATTGGGATAAAAACAAGACGTGCCCCTTCCCAAAGAGCCTAGACAGAATTTGAAAGCTACGACAACCCCCATCCCACCCTCCCCCCAACTACATGCAGAGATTATACATGAATTGCTATATTGGCCTCGTATATACTCCCCCCCCCCCCTTTGGCCTATGCGCCCATTTCCCTCCCTTAAAATATTTGCGGGGAAGTAAGGGTAAGGTTTTTATGCTGTTCTTATCTACTTGCATGTTTGGTTATTTGATTTTTGCTTAAGGTTTTGCTTGTCTATTAGCATGATCAGCTTGTCTTTCCAAGTAAAAAAAAAAGGAAAGAAGAAGAAGAAGAAGATGAAGAAGAAGAAGAAAAGGAAAAATCGGATGTCATCCCCTACCTCTCACCTGGATCAATTCTTATATCGTGCATTAAACTTGGGACCAAAGTTCACTTTAAGCTCCGTGATTAGATCCAAGCACCCTATATGGCCACACCCAGATTGATCATGTTGATAGGTATAGGAATAGGTAGACATCATATCGTCAGTTAATGACTGTTACCATGGTTACTATTCCGCCGCTTAAAAAAGTTGACCGGATTCAACGGACGGAAAAGCAGTAAGTACATTAATCGTTGCAGGATTTGCAGTCAGCGGTTCATCATTGGCAGATTGGTGTGTCAAAATCCGGATTAAATGTACTTCATTCTAGGTTAATCGTGTATTTTGAGACCCGCCAGTTTAATAAGTGCACCATTTACATATGTATCCAGGTTTGCATGCTTTCATATAGAATATTTTAAAGGGGAACTTGCCCGCAACATTGCTGAACCAAATTGAAAGATTAAACAGACTCTGACAATTTATTCAAAATTCATGAATTTTTAAAGTTTCAATGATGTATTCTGATGGGGATCTTCTAAGTTGGCAAATTTAGCAGAATATATGACGTATTTTCTGACAACTCCACCCTCACCATGATGTGATATTATGTTGTGTACAATTTATTATGCGCACAATGTAAGTTATGTTTTTATCAATCGCTAATCGGGCTACTGACCACAAAATACAAAAGTGTTTAACACAGTTTTTAATTCAATGGCATTCATCTATAATGGAGATTGTTTTATGATGGATAGGTTGGTTACAATACCTAGAGATTAAAAATGTATCAAAGATATTGTCACACATTTTGACTTTGTTATTTTAAAATATGAAATACAGCTATCAGATCTTTGTTGCAGTCAGATTGATGAAAAACAATAAAGAATGCACAAATAAGGAAGTCATACAGGTAAGATGGAGATATCTATGGAAATTCAAATAGTGTACCGCTGATGCTTTATTCGGGTACATATGAAGGACAAATTTATAATTTTGATTTTGAAGCCCAATATTTTCAGAGCGTCAACCATTTTGCTAGAATTTTGGATTAGCAGTTGATATTTTTTCAAATGAAAACAAAAGTGTTAAAGAATGCTTTTAAGTTTAGCAACTAAGTATAATGTCACCACTTACGTGTAGCTTGCAGACTGCATTCATAAATCTTTAGAAATAAGGTGAACAAATTTATTGCCAATTTTGCAAAAGTAGCAACTGACGCGGTTTTCACAGGAGCAATAGCAAACACCCGAAAAGTAAATGATAAATTTCCGATGTGGTTTTGTAGGTATTTTTCTCTTTTAAATCAAACACCTTTTAGGGGGTCACGTGATAAATTTCTGGTGATCCCCTCGTGTCAATGACGCATCAGAGAGAAGAACAAACTTTCTTCTTTGAGGTAAACCTAGTCGGGAAATAAGGGATTTACCTAGCATCCAGTCACCGTACTCAGAAACGGTATATACTTCTAGGCAGTTATAGCTTGACCCATCTAGGCTTCGAAGACTGTAATCATGTTAGAAACTTCATAATATTAGTCAACAGGGTCAATACATGTTTGTTTAAAACCGGCTTGAAATGCACAAATGTCTTTATCAAATGACAAAAAAAAATCAAAACAATTTGACGACGTTGACTGAGGCGTCGTGGCGTGCGCCTGAAATCAAGCTGTTCGGGACAGTCATAGACTTGATGTAGTTCCTGTCTGTGGGTTCGAATCCTGGTCGCATACCGTCTTTCGGATGGAGACGTTAAGATGGCGATCCTCTTTCTCTCTTCTTCTTCTGGCGTAAATATTCAGAATTGAATGATACACGCCTCTAAACTACATTATTTCTTTTCCTTTTTACAATTAATGCAAATAATCATTACATGCATGTATTCCTTCATGACCCATCTCCCACACCATGTGTCCATGATTATCGACTCTATATGAGGGCATTTCTTCATCCTTAAAGTGCATTTCTCCACCATAAACACGATATAAACTATTTTCGAAAAATTAAGTCGAACGCAAATTCAATGGTCCTTTGTAATGCTATTCAAATCGGAACCGGCTTGCGATTGTTGTGTCCGCACAGTTGAATATATGGCGTACACTTCTATTATTTGTGGCCAACTTAATTTTTCGGAAATAGTTATATCGTGTTCATAAAGGATGCTGCTATATAGTACAGCGCCTTTAAAGGTGGAAAATTGCATCGTAGCTAATTAATGTGTAAGGTAATATATGCGTATTTGATAAAAACTACAAAGAAATCATCTTGAGGATAAACTTTATTAAATTGTGTGTTGTTTGTTGGCTAATTGCTTTTATTTATGAAGAATGGAGATGGAACAACATTTTTAATTTAATTTTTGGACCGCAATTTTGATATTTCATCTAATCAGCTAATTGAAATCAAATTGGTTTACGCTAATAACTATGATAGTATAATGTTCGCACATTTTAATACAGAAGGTACAATAAGGCCATTGGATGACTTCAAGTACGGTGTTAAACGCTGGTGTTGGTGTTGCAGCAAAACCAACACCAGCCTCAACACCAAACTTGAAGTCTGTTGGTATTTGGGGTAGACCTCACAAGATTTTGACGTTTTTTCCGGTTGTTTCTGTATCACTTCTGTAAACTGACCATCGGTGTTGGAGCTCGGTTTACGGACTGTTTTGCTCTCTCAACACCAACACCAACACCGAACACCGTACTTGAATCGTGGTACAGTGTTACAATATTTGTAATTTCGTGCTGGTAAAATTGTTCACGTCAAATCTGACATGATGATGGGGCAAAATGTCCATTGTGGACTTTTCATATGCACGAAATCCCTTTGCTTTTGCGGGCATGCATGTGTTGTTGTTGTTTATTTGTTTGTTCGTTTCATTGTTTTGCTGTTTATTCTAAATCAGATATTGTACATGATTTTCATCCACGAGGTAAATTTTGGCTCAAGACTTGCATATTATCCTGATGGAAGGAAGCCTTGAAATCTTATGAACTTCCTCATCAGTTCATGGTGAGTCATATCGACCCAGAAATCGGTCAACTTCAAACATGTGTACATAAATTTATAATATGGAAATATTGTTGATTACATTTTTGGCATACTTGTTTTCTTCTCTTGTACGCTGTTGAACTTTTTAATGCTATTACATATTATATATAAAATCTGTTTTAGTTATTGTATTTTTGAAACTATTCAAAATCTGTTTTAACAAATTCTAAATAAAATAGATTCGGTTGCAGCTCAAAATAAGCCGACTCTTAATTTGATTTTTAGAAACCCTTGTAAATCTATATTTAGATCCGTGATCAATATAGATGGATTTTATTTGATTTCATTTTCTTGTTGATTCGGGCTTTATTTGGAGAGAAAAGTTTGAATCAAGAACGAGCGAAAAGGTAACTACAAGGGTTTTTTTTCATGTTCATTTTTTTAAACGGAACCACTTAAAATGACGTCGCAACCTGTTAAGTATCATCAACCGACCAAAGACAAATCCATATTTTATCTGCGTGGGGTAAAAATGGTTCTAAGTGCAATTTTTTTTCTTCTTAAGAAAATATTGTTTTTTAAGGCTCCAACCCTCGATCTTCATGAATCGTCAGTGGTTTGAAAAAAAAAACCCGTTGTGTCTGGTGAAAAAAATGACGTAATCAGTCTAGATCAGGAAGATTCGACTGTTTCCATGGTCGCATTCTGTCTCTCTCAGCAGACATGTTATTCAGGATGGTAACCATGGCAACAGGTAAGGCAACTATTTCCTTTATTGGAAGTGCTTTAACACCTCATCATCCCTTTAAAACCCTGCTTTGCAGACTGTACGTTACCAGTGGTTACTCAGCTTTCTAAATTTGCTTTATATAGATCAGGTTTGACAATTATTCATGGCAAAGGGAGTAATGTGATGATCTTTGCATGAAATATACCCTTTGATATTTATGACTGAATATTTGAAAGTTTATTAACTTCAAAATATAACATTTTAAAATCTTTAAGTTTCATCTTTCAATCATCTTTTATAGTGCAAAAACTTTTGTCTAGTAATTTGAACAACGAGAAAAGTTCGAGTAAAGAATTGGAAATTTAGAGTGGAATAAACATTGAAGTATATAGCTGAGTTTGACATTCTATTAAGTCATTTTACAAAGACTGAATGATTCGCTTCTAAAATTTAATATCATTACGAATGTGCTCTGTTCAATCACAAGGCTATAGGCATTAATCTAAACATATAAACATAAATTTATACAAATATTTGGTGTCAAAAATATTGGTCTACAATTAGATGCCACATTTATTTATGATTATTCGCGAACATATTCATCACACAGAATGTAATTCAAACTAAATTTCGATTACAGATAAACAATGCTCAAAGAAGAAGAAAGAAATAAAACAATCACAAAAGTGTAAATGTACTTAAGATCGGACAAGAAAGATTAATCTTATCGTTCCTTATGATTATCTCTTTCCAAGCGATGTATACAAAGCTATTTCTTCCTATTGGCACAAGTATACACAACAAATATGTAATGTATACTTGTAAGATGTAAAGAGAAACCTTGCCGAAAAATAAGACATTGTGATCTGATTCACATATTGAATTTCTTCCTTAATCATACATGGATCGTCTTCTATTACTGACAATGATTGTACTAAGCGACCGTACAACGATTAGGCCTACAGTCCCACTGCATATCTTACGTTAGGGTAAACATGACAATTAAAGACTAATTACAAAACAATGAAATGGAAATTTAATGTACAACAGTATTTCTATATATATATATATATATCATACATGGTTTATTTACCTAGACGCATATTGCTTGATTTATGATATAAAATTGAATTATTTTTTGTAATGTGAATTTACTGCTTGAAAACCCCCTCAACGATCCCTCATGTTTTATAGTGCCGAATTTAGCCGAATGACCTTTTTATATTTCCGACCACAGCGGAGTGACCTTTAAGGATAATTTTGAACAGGAGCAATCTAATTGTGAAGCGTGCCAATTTAGAAAAGAGGCACATGATCATTCCGTGTACAAACAAATCGATACTAGCATTTTTGTAACATTTACTTTTCAAAGTGATCAGAAAATGTTAAAAGTGTGTGTCATCCCCGTAACTTCTTCTTCTTCTTTTGGTGAATTCCTCCACAAGAAGAAGAGGAAGAGGAATTTAAAAGAGGAAGAAGAAGAAGAAGAAGAAAAAAGAAGAGGAAGAGAAAGAAGGAGGAAGAAGAAGAAGGAGAAGAATATTAATAAGGTGAAGAAAAAGAAGGAGGAGAAGAAGGAAAACATGAATAGAAATTTAAAAAAAAAGAAAAAAGAAGAAGAAGAAAGAAGAAAATTTAGGCGAAAGGTGACGATAGAGAGATTGGGATGAAGGAGAAAGAGGAGAGGAGAGGAGGAACAGAAGGAGGAGAAGGAGCAGGAGGGGAACATTCACCTTTAGTCTAAACATCGTCAGTGTTGCATGTGTTGTGTTTTTTTATCCCCCCCCCCCCCCCCCCTTTCCCCCCCCCCCCCCCCCCCCCAAAAAAAAAAGAAAAGAAAAATGAAAGGCAAAGAAATAACGAAGTAAAACCCTATGGAAACGCTACTACACCTCCTGATATGGATCTGCCAAAGAGTTGCTATAAATTAATATAATGTATACCTCTATGCATAGACCTATGCTCTCATGGGATCCGCTTGGTATCTGACCCGGCATTTATTGACTAGTTTGAATAGACATCACTTTTGTCACATACTAAATATGCAATATCAAACTCAATTTTTCATATTACTTATATCATTGATTGAATCTAATTCCCCCTCCCCCACCACCCGGTGAGTAGGGGGGGGGGGGNTGTCAATAATCATTATACAACACATTAAGAAACAGAGTGTCAGCCACAAAACACCCTCTAGACTCACAACATATCCACCGATATCCACTGAGTTGGGGTAAATGAAATCAATATGATGAACTTTTACGCTTCAACCCTATCAATTTCTCAAAATTGACCGATTTTCTGGAATGACCTGTTAATTTATTCTGTGATGTGTGTATGATCTCGCCTTGTACGTTTTAGTAGCAGCCATTCCATGCCAACTTTTGACAACATTGGCATGAAATATCTGAAAATGTTGCTTTCGCGGAAATTATACATTATTTTGCGAGTTCGATAATAAACGTAAACACATATATAGAATGAACTTTTATGTGGTATTTAAAAAAAATACACGTATACACGAATAGACATTCAGATTTCGTGAGCATGGATATTTCATTCAACACCCTTAAACGGTCCAGTTGTTTGATAAATTGGGGGAAGATTAGAAACATAAATATACAAAAATACCTTCACTTCACTATTTAGCCATCCTTTTATACGTATTGTATTTATGGACATCGCAATCGCATTACAGTCAAGTGTCATAGTATCCACCTGTTTATAGTGACCACCATCTACAATGTCAACTACAGTGAATATCTTCAGAGTATTGAAAACGTGTGTCTGTCATTATGTCTATATTTTCTATTTCCCTTGGCTGGCCACTGTAGACAGGTCTGGATAACATGGTTTTGATTTAAACAGCAGACCAATGAGCATTTGAATTGATTTCTGGTTAATTTCACCAGAAAAAAATGATTTAACTATTGCAAGACGACTTACCCCATCGTTGCGCCAAGACGTCACAACTAAATGCAACAAATGCAATCAGAATCTGCATGTATAACCAATCCATTATTGCCATTATTATTCCTTCGTAAATCTCCCGAAATGTACAGATGTCAGCAGCATTTGGAATTTATGTCAATTAACAATGAACACCCTGGCGTTTTGAAATATTCCTCACACGAGCTCAAAGTTTCCAAGTTTACATTACAGTTGCATGTTTCCTTGTATGACGTTGAAGAACTCGCAACTTCTAAAAACTTCAACAAAGTCACACAAACTTTGGACACTGAAGAAGACGTTATTAGAGAATTATGAAAGTTGCAAGTTTTGACACACAATAAGTTGCTGATGCATGGGTGACGTGTATTCCTTCGCATTAAGGCTCACGACTTCTGTTACAATATTCCGTGAAACTAATTGATAATCACCCCATGAAAAAGTTTGAAGTTCAACACTATTGCAGGGAATGTCAGATGGCATTACCCATGTACAGTCTGTTGTCGCGAAGAGGCTGACGGGAAGCGCTACTTTTTGACGCAGCCGATTACCCCGGCCAGTAATGTGTAATTTATGCGTGCGTTTTGGCGGGTTTCGCACTTTCTTTCGCTTGCTGTGTAGTGTGAATACACTTCATATTCAGGAGGGGACATATGCTACCCCTCTCTTTCTCTCTCTTTCTCTTTCCCTCTTTCTCTTTCTCTCTCTTGACTCATAGCCTGAATTCACAAGGTGTTTCCTGTCATGGACTTGTTCTGGTCTGACAGGGCAACACTTAAAGGGGACCATATTTTGACTAATATTATATAAGTTCAAAAGCTGCTATTTATATATTAAAATGTCACACAAAACACAGAACAATATTAGGGCCGCTCAAC
>BQKZ01001118.1:95733-126481 GCA_036244855.1 Temnopleurus reevesii
GGGGGGGGGGGGGGGGGGGGGATCACCGACTCGGATTCTTACTGGACAACAACTGGAAAGTGCTAGGACAACAAACGCGACACTTTGTTTCAGTGTTAAAATCAACTTAATTTCTTGTTTGTGTTTTCTGGTGCTATATTATACATGTACCCTATTTTTTGCCACAAATCTAGTAATTTACATGTCGGCTGTGCATTCAACATTTTGAGGTGAAGCTATATAGGTACGAAGATGAATGAGTCAGTAGTCCCAAATAATTATCGATGCAAGGATAGATGTGAATTTAAAATCAATGACAGCAGTGATTCAGAGCATGATCTGTGTCGTCATGTCCCTGGAGTAGTCGAGAAATCCGTGGGGGGGGGGGGGGTAAATGGCTTAATACTGTTAAAAATGCAGTGTAAAAAATGAGAAAATCTTCTTATAATTCTCCTCCTTTCTGTTCATCTTCTTTTCCCTCTTCCTCCTCCTCTTTTATTCTTCTCCCCCTCTTTTTTCCCCTCTCTCTCCTTGTTCCCTTGATTCTTCTTCATCCTCAATTGATTCTTCTTCCTCTTCTTTCTCGCCTTCTTTCTCTTTTCTTCTTCTACTCTTTAAATTTCCTTGTTTTTTCTCCTTATCTCTTGTCTTTTCATTTTTTAGGGGGGAGGGTGGTGGTGCAGCAACTAAACCGCCCCTCCCTTGCTCCCACACTAAAACAATTTGAAACTGAACCTCAAGATCAATCAGCTGTTTTCATTTCGCTGTACCCATTTTGAGTATATTATTTGTGTGCACACATGCAAGTCGTTTTGTACGGCGAAAACATAGATTATTTGCGCCAGAGGATTCTCTCCCCAATACTGAACCGGGAAAGTAGGTGGAATATTACTACTCGGAGAATACGATATATTTGATATAATTTCTCACAATTGATTCTTTGGAAATTAAATGGACTCAGGTATTCTTGTGAGTATATTTTAAATCTTTGTTCATTCGCGATTTAGTAATCCAGAAGAGTTTGAAAAGTTCGCGAACTTAACAACTTCGCCATTCGAATTGTTGCTTCTCTTCCTGCCGTCTGCACTGGCGGCCTGATCGCCAGCGGGTGGGCAGTGCAGCAGCTGCTACCTGCGTGAGGTGGAGCGCTAGCGATTCAGAAAGGAAGTTGACTTTTACTAAGGTTTTACGGTGATCTCTACGTTTTTAATTCTTTAAAACGTGTTATGCATTTCTTGAATATATAACCATACTTTGGCGGCAATACATGCTGTATCACCTGAGGCTGAGGCTGTGTATCGTGCCGTCATAATTCCGCATCATGTCCATGATCATTCATATTTATCTGTACATCTTCGAAAAATTGATGAGATATTAAAAATGTGATACCACCATCATAACGTGGACATTTATTTGCCTATATTGGTAATGTTCATGAGATGTGGGTAAGATATAAAATGGAAATATCGTGAAAAGATTGGCAGATTTGCTTCCGTTTGTTGGAGAACACGGGTCTCACGACAATCCATAATTATAAAAATAAACTTTACATGAATCCATTTTTCAAATTTCTATGTTCAAACTGAATGAGGAGTTGTGTGACATGACGCCACACATTCTGTCGGTGTTTTTGAATGCACAGATCTCCAAGAGTCCATGAGCAGCAGTGATCATCAAATTTCATGTGAATGTGAAAATTCATAACTTTTGAACAGGTTATCTGATTTTTCTCAAATTTTTACAGTTCATTCATTTGATTTTTCTTCGTTCAATGAGAACATGACAATCCCAGGGGTTGGTTCCCTCTTGAATTGTTTAAATATGACATGAATTTCTTACAATCTGGAAGCTGAAAAAAACCAAAGAAATATTTAAAAGCAGCAGAGCTACATACGTATGGTAGGGGGCTCCTCCTCTGCGCCAGGTCCCTCATCTGCACCTCATTGACGTACGCGATTTAACTCGCGCGCTCGGTGAAATCAAGACTTTTTCTTGAAAATCTCTGACCGCGTGTAAAGTGAATGGGATGCAGAGAAGGGACCCAAATATTTTGAACAGCAAAAATGAGAGGGGTGTATATTTCATCTAAAATGACATTGTTCCTGGTCAGATTCTGCTGAGATATTTCTCACACATAATCTTTAGGATATCTATGATAATATCAGATTAAAATTGAATTGGATATTCATTGACTTTCAGCTTTTTTCAAGCTGAAAGTTTAGGTGCGCAGACGTGGGACCTCCCATCATACGTTGAAAATTAAAACTTACCTTTTTGGTATACTTGGTAGACTAGCCCTTTATTCATTAGAGACGGGCGCTCAGAAAACTATTAAATGTAGTCACTGTAGATGCAGAAAAAAAAGTTGTTCAGGGAGATTTTACATTTGTAGATATCTATTTCTTGCTTTGATTTTGGGGGAGGACGGGATTCAACCAAAGAAACTTCCCATGAACACATGATGACTCAAACTTTATTAAACGTATATTGCTAATTTTTCTTCTATAGATGTATTCATTTGATTCTTCATGATGGCTGGATGGGAACTAGCAAACTCCATGGTGCTCACTCCACACTCGGATCCAAGGTAAGATTTACATTTTCAANTCATCACATCACATCTGGTACGGAATAGAAGGATCTCTCCTGTTGTAATTCCGGTCTGGACGTCAGTTTGCTATACAGGATTTACTGTTGAACTATTATGATTTTACATGAATCCATTTTTCAAATTTCTATGTACAAAGTGAATGAGGAGTTGTCCGACATGATGTCACAGATTCTGTCGGTGTTGTCAAACGCACAGATCTCCATGAGCGGCAGTGATCATCAAATGTCTGTGAATTTTAAAATTCATAACTTTTGAACGGGGTGTTCCAATTTTTCTGAAATTTTCACAGTTCATTCATTTGATTTTTCTTTGTTCAATGGATTGAGAACATGACAATCGCAGGGGTTGGGTCCCTTTTAAATTTTTTAAATATGACATGAATTTCTCACAATTTGGAAGCTGAAAAAATGACAGAATATATAAAAGCAGCAGAGCTAAAACAGCTTATGTACATTGAAAATTAAAACTTACCTTTTTGGTATACTTACTTGGTATACTTGGTAGACCAGCCCTTTATTCATTAGGGAAGGGCGCTCAGAAAACTCTTAAATGTAGCCACTGTACATGTAGGTGCAGAAAAAAAGTTGTTCAGGGAGATTTCTTTATATTAATTAGATATCCGTTTCTTGCCTTGATTTGGGGGGAGGGTGGGAATTGACAAAAAAAACTCTTTCCACAAGTACATGATGACTCGAACTTTAATTAACTCATTGCTCTTCTATAGATGTATTCATTTGATTCTTCATGATAGCTGAATTGGAAGTACATGTAGAACAGTAAAGTTTTCACTCGTAGAAGTACACCTAAACTGCAGGGAATTTCTTTTCATTCATTGGATGTCCATTAGTACATGTACTTGCTTAGATATTGAGGGAGGATGGGGATGAACGGAAGAAATTCTTTCCCCGAACACATGATGACTCAAACTTTAATTAAAGTTGTTGCTCATTGCTCTTCTATAGATGTATTCATTTGATTCTTCATGATGGCTGGATGGGAACTAGCAAACTCCATGGTGCTCACTCCACACTCGGATCCAAGGTAAGATTTACATTTTCAATTATATTTGGTGCATTATATCCACACATTATTTACAATTTTATATTCAATATTGTGTTTCTTAATATGATGAGACATTGTCTTTATGGCACTGAAGGAATGTTTTGATAATCCTCAAAGCAATCTGTCTGTTATTATTTCATACCCTACATGTAGTTGCTTAAAACCAATAAGAATGTTAAAGTTACATATTCACAGTTGTACCATGCAAATTATTTTCATTGTCATTAGGAGAATTATTCTTGCATCTAGTGTACTGTATTAAATAGATTTTAAAGGTGAAATTTTAAATTAAATTTCCTTAATACAATTCCATAATTACAACTAGAACTTTGTAGAGCTGTATTTTGACTGATTATTTATGACTTGTAATTTGAGATATTAAAAAATGAAAATGATCTGAGCCAATTGATCAAGTCATATCAGTTGTTCATTTAGTAAAAAACAGTAACAAATGGTTGTCCTGTGTGCTGCATACTGAACTATCATAAAGGTGGCTAAAGTTGTGCCGTTAAATGCAGCTATATGTAAGCTAGAGCTTGACTTTATATAGCATGCATTGGAGGAATAAGTCAAATGAACTGTTTATGTTGTAATTTCCCTAACTTGTAGAGAGGCTTGAAATGTTTTATTTAGATGGAGGGTAATATTACAAGTGTACGTGTACATGGTACAATGAAAGGTTGGTTTTGTAACAATTGATGATTTATATTTCCCAGCTTTGCATCACACCTTTTTATATAATTTGATTCATTTTGAATGTCAACTATTACTGAACTTGCTCGAGTAGAAAGGATTTCACACATGACTGAACTTTATGATCATTTAGTAGTACACTCTACATGTCTACAAATAGATCTACAAAATGTATGAGAAGCCCCTCGGAAAAAAACATAACAATGTGATTGAACATGTTTCAATTTATTGTACATAATATAGTATTCAATTATAATTTGACAAGAATTGGATTTTTCATACATCACAAAACTTTGTGCTACATGTGTATGCAACTGATCACCATTCAGCAACAAGTTTACCTTTATGTACGTAGTCACTACACATACAGTATACCATTCATCCATGATTAGAATCTTTACATTCAAATTTGAATGATACACGCCGTGAAACCAAATTTTTTTTTCTATCTCTCTCTCTCTCTCTTTCACATACATGTACATAAAGTGGATCAAAGTACCAGACATTGCTTCAGGACTGTTATGAACTTCCTGATGTTACTGTAGCTTTTGAGTATGCCATGTACATATTTTGAACTGTGTAATGTGTACATGTACATGTAGAAACATGCATCAAACGTCAAGACCCAAAGAGTTTTAGATACTTCCTTCCATTGTTCAAACTTGGATGTAATCTTTGTTCAAATACCACTCTGAAGTGAACTGATGTACATATTACCAATGCCTGTACTGTCCATTTTCATTCACAATATTTCCTTATTCTTATCATCATTTTATAGAGTTTTAGCAACAATTAGGGGTAAATAATTCCTGAAAAGGTGTGTTGCAAAAAGTTGCAGTCAACTGCACATCCATGGTAAATTGAAATATGCATGTAATTCTGATTGGCTCATGGTTTCTGTCCAAAAGGAGATGTGAATCCAAAGGTGATTTTGGTTTGCTTTATACATATACATTTGTGATTACATGCAACCTGACAATAGTATACATTTGCATCCAAATATGCATGCAAATGTATTTGACATATGCATTTTCAATGAATGCATTTATATGCATCAGTTGTCAGGTCGTACACATGTATTCATAATTCCTACTGTACATCAACTGATCCTTGCAAATTATCACAACATTTACCCAGGGAGTAATTTTCCTGGTATCGCATATAAATTTTCTATGCATTTTGCATGATTGCTACACAAAATAGCAACTTTTCCACATAGAACTTTTACAGTAAGGTATTTAAATTTTCCTCAACATAGATCAAACTGCAAATCAAATTTAGAAAGTGAAATTACTGTACTCCCTGTTTTCCATAGTCTGTTTAGATATTTTTCATCCCTTGATTTATTTGGTGTTGTACTGTGCATTGAAGTGTCCATACATATGTAAGCTTATGTCTATTATATCTTTTAGTACCCTATTCAGACTATCAAGTATGTATTATGCAGTACCAGCTGGCATAATTAGTATAATTTACTCTCACTATTTCTGCAGTTAAATGATGTGATGATACTGTAGTACTTGTGAACTGGAGCGTATTCTAAGTGTGATCGAAATGGCCATTTGTCAAAGCATCTGAAAG
Source organism: Temnopleurus reevesii (assembly GCA_036244855.1). Lineage (NCBI taxonomy): Eukaryota > Metazoa > Echinodermata > Echinoidea > Temnopleuroida > Temnopleuridae > Temnopleurus > Temnopleurus reevesii. The sequence goes on from BQKZ01001118.1 coordinate 101,660, forward strand.
TTTGTGTGGAAGCACTTCAAATGAGCTAAAGTTCTGATGTAATGAGGCGTTGATTGAGTCAACTAGGGTAATTTTCTTTTGACCACTAATGATTAATCCACTTGAAGTTTATCCCTTGATGTCATAAAAGTGTCTTTAGTCCAAACTTATTTACCTGTCACAAGATAAAATCTATACTGTCCTACAGTGTACACATACATGTGTAAATGCAGATCTTTCTGTTTCTTCACACATCGTGCTAAAACTGCAAGTCAGAATTCCTTGTTACATGTACCTGCTATCACTTTAATAAAGCTTTTAATGACCAATGGGTATATCCCATTGGTCTTGGCTTTATATATTTCATGTAACCAATGAATTTTGACTAGGTCTGTAATATGGCCCGTATTCCGATAGCGAGGTTTAACTTAACCCTGGACTAAGCCATTGTTTTTTAGACCCGAGCTATTAAAAAGTTAAACCAAGCGTCTAAATGACAATGACTTGGGCCCGGGTTAAGTTAAACCTCGCTATCGGAATACGGGCCCATGTGTATGTACTACATACATGTACATGTAGCAGAGCGGTAGTGTCTAAAATTGTAATCATTTAAAATGCTTATTGTATTAGCAGATGGACCTTCATATAATCATTGAATAGTTCCGCTCTGAGCTCCATCAAAGGAAGCCAAAGGTCAGAATCTTTCTAATCAGTGTTAACCTTCACATAAAAGCATAAACAAGTGAGGCATTCTAATTTCAATAGAGAGCATTGAGACAATTCCATAAATCAGATTTTCAAAGAATGCTCCGTTTGTTTTTTTTCGATAAATTATAGACAACATTGCAATGAAAATGAGGATGTGTTTTTCAAGCAATGCAGATACTGTAATTTGCATGCATTTGCATTTATTTTCAAAATCTTAAATCACTTTGATAAACCTGTTCTACATGTACATGTATGTATGTGGCTTTTTTTTAGGGGGGTGGGGGAGTGGGAATGGCGGGTATTGTACCATGAAGTCTATATGAAAAACTGGTTTGTAGCACTGGTTTGTGCATGTTCATGCATGATTAGTCACTCTTGCTATGAGAAATTTACACTTAATGTCAAGTTCTTGATTTTAAACAAATTCTGCTATACTGATAGAAAAAGAAATGGCGATATCTCGATGAGAGACCTGAATCAGTATTGTTCTGTCCCTCTTTTAAACTTTGCATGTAATAAATTTTACCAAATCAGACTGCATAGGAAAAAAAATTGTGCTGTTAGAAGATGTTTTCGAGTGATATCGTAATTTCCATGCTCTACATTTATGACTCACAACTGTCAACAGGAAAACGTCCGTAGCCACCATTTTTGTCGTTTGCATACTTGTACTATGTACATGTAGCCTGTTCAATCAAATGAAGAAAAATTGAAGAAAGTGGAAAAGAGAGAAAGGAATGCACCATGCAAAGTGAGACTGGTTTAAAAATGTAATTTTATGTCATACATGGCCTGTTTTAGGAGGAAGGAAATCCACATGATGGTTTTGAATGAGTATTGGGAAATATATCCTGAAACTTGTGAATTATAAATACATTACTAGACAAAGTATACATAAGTCCCAGGAAAATATCATTTATTTTGGTAATTGAGGGTAAAAAATAAGATTTTGTTTATATACAGTGTATGCGAGGATTTCTTTTCATTTTCCTCCTGAAAAATAGCCCCAGAGTACTGTACATTGTACTGTACTGTCAGTACATGTTGTTGGTGCTACCTCTACATAGAAGGTAGGGGGTTAATTGCCCATTTTTATTTGGTCCCAGTCATGTTTCACACTACAGTATATACAGGGCGCTACAAACCCACTTGCCTGCATGCCCGGGGCAACAAAATGAAGCTGTCGGGCAAGTAAATAAAACTGTCACTTGCCCAAAAGGGCAAGTAGCAGCCTTTTCTAGTTTTTATCTACATGTACAAATTGGCATGTTAGGCCATCAATTTGGGGCAAAGGAAATTTTGTTCGGGCAAGTGATTTAAAAACTTGGTTGCCCGACTGGGCAACTGGTGAAAAAATATAATAGCACCCTGCAGTATACTATGTAAGTCCTCTTTTGTTGCTTTTTCTTTCAGGAGGTTATCCTTCGATCATGATGAATTCATCTCAAAGTACACCACACAGTCGTTCCACTACCACCCCACAAGCCCCAGGAATCCCCATGGCTACACCCCTTCACCACAGAGGCCCAATGGGGAGGGCTCTGGGGGAGGGCCCTCCTTCTGTACCAAAGATAACATTGATCAATGTGTCAGCTATCTAGACCAGGTAAGAGACACAAATAAACAAACAAAAAAACTTTGCACTATGAATTATTGAAAGTTGATGTAAGAATTGGAACATCAGATTATTGGCCGATCCTTTATGATGAAGGTTTCACAATGAAGCTTTGCTTTGTGTGGCCTATACCAAGTATTTTTTTTTTCATGATTAAAATTTCCAACATTGATTTGATCATGGAATAAAGCTATACATTTAAAATGTAAACCTGATGCTTGAAAGCCCACCATAAATTGTGAGTATGTCATTTTCAGCTTAAATTGTAAATTGTTGTCTGTACCCAGCTTCGAGTGACATACCGATTGAAAATGAAAAAAATGATAAATGTTCTTGAGATCTTCATACTGTAATCATTTTCCCCATAAAACTGTTTGAACGGATTCAAGATATTTATTTTTTTCTTTATGAGCTATATGTATGAGTTGCTTATCACCCTTTGCTTTGAACAATACACAGTATGTATGTTCAATAACAAGGAACGGGATGGAATCATAATTTTGGTTTAAATTGCTATTCAATCTACAATGTATCTCATTGACATCCATTGACCTCAAAACACTCTTTGGTTGCATTCATTCTACTTTGATTGTGCTATTCGTCATCTGCAACCTGTATGCTGTACCATTATTCTAAACCTCTAAACATATTTCACAAGGCCAGACAAAGCAAAGCTTCATTGTGAAACCTTCATCATAAAGGATCGGCCAATAATCTGATGTTCCAGTCTGCCCCCTACCAATCCCCTAAGATTTCCTCTTTGACAATATGACGTGAAAAGATGCTTGTCCATGTCTCTTTCATGCTTTGTTTGACTTACAGCTCAATTTAGGTGGGGACAAGAGTTGATTTAANAATTTACACTTAATGCCAAGTTCTTGATTTTAAAAAATTCTGCTATACTGATAGAAAAAGAAATGGCGATATCTCGATGAGAGACCTGAAGCAGTATTGTTCTGTCCCTCTTTTAAACTTTGCACAATAAATTTTACCAAATCAGACTGCATAGAGAAAGAATTTTTGCTGTCAGAAGATGTTTTCAAGTGATATCGTAATTTCCATGCTCCACATTTATGACTCACAACTGTAAACAGGAAAACGTCCGTAGCCACCATTTTTGTTGTTTGCATACTTGTGCTATGTACATGTAGCCTGTTAAATCAAAAGAAAAATTTTGAAGAAAGTGGAAAAGAGAGAAAGGAATGCTCCATAATATGCAAAGTAAGACTGGTTTAAAAATGTAATTTTATGTCATGAATGGCCTGTTTTAGGAGGAAGGAAATCCACATTCATGGTTCTGAATGAGTACTGGGAAATACATGTATATCCTGAAACTTGTGAATTATACATTACTAGATTAAGGATACATAAGTCCCAGGAAAATATTATTTTGGTAATTGAGGGTAAAAAATAAGTTTTTGTTTATACCTATGCAAGGATTTCTTTTCATTTTCCTCCTGAAAAATAGCAACAAAGTACTGTACATTGTACTGCACTGTCAGTACACTTTGTTGGGGCTACAAATGTACCTCTACATGGAAGGTAAGGGGATAATTGCCCATTTTTATTTGGTCCCAGTCGTGTTTCACACTATAGTATATACAGGGCGCTACAAACCCACTTGCCCGCATGCCTGGGGCAACAAAATGAAGCTGTCAGGCAAGTAAATAAAATTGTCACTTGCCCAAAAGGGCAAGTAGCAGCCTTTTCTAGTTTTCGTCTTCATGTACAAATTGGCATCTAGGCCATCAATTTGGGGCAAGGGAATTTTTGTTCGGGCAAGTGATTTGAAAACTTAGTTGCCCGACTGGGCAACTGGTGAAAAAAAATTCTTGTAGCACCCTGCAGTATATAAAGTCCTCTTTTGTTGCTTTTTTCTTTCAGGAGGTTATCCTTCGATCACGATGAATTTATCTCCAAGTACACTACACAGTCGTTCCACTACCACCCCACAAGCCCCAGGAATCCCCATGGCTACACCCCTTCACCACAGAGGCCCAATGGGGAGGGCTCTGGGGGAGGGCCCTCCTTCTGTACCAAAGATAACATTGATCAATGTGTCAGCTATCTAGACCAGGTAAGAGACACAAATAAACAAACAAAAAAACTTTGCACTATGAATTATTGAAAGTTGATGTAAGAATTGGAACATCAGATTATTGGCCGATCCTTTATGATGAAGGTTTCACAATGAAGCTTTGCTTTGTGTGGCCTATACCAAGTATTTTTTTTTTCATGATTAAAATTTCCAACATTGATTTGATCATGGAATAAAGCTATACATTTAAAATGTAAACCTGATGCTTGAAAGCCCACCATAAATTGTGAGTATGTCATTTTCAGCTTAAATTGTAAATTGTTGTCTGTACCCAGCTTCGAGTGACATACCGATTGAAAATGAAAAAAATGATAAATGTTCTTGAGATCTTCATACTGTAATCATTTTCCCCATAAAACTGTTTGAACGGATTCAAGATATTTATTTTTTTCTTTATGAGCTATATGTATGAGTTGCTTATCACCCTTTGCTTTGAACAATACACAGTATGTATGTTCAATAACAAGGAACGGGATGGAATCATAATTTTGGTTTAAATTGCTATTCAATCTACAATGTATCTCATTGACATCCATTGACCTCAAAACACTCTTTGGTTGCATTCATTCTACTTTGATTGTGCTATTCGTCATCTGCAACCTGTATGCTGTACCATTATTCTAAACCTCTAAACATATTTCACAAGGCCAGACAAAGCAAAGCTTCATTGTGAAACCTTCATCATAAAGGATCGGCCAATAATCTGATGTTCCAGTCTGCCCCCTACCAATCCCCTAAGATTTCCTCTTTGACAATATGACGTGAAAAGATGCTTGTCCATGTCTCTTTCATGCTTTGTTTGACTTACAGCTCAATTTAGGTGGGGACAAGAGTTGATTTAAAGGATCTCGTATTTACACACCTTTTTATGCTGTTTGTAGTGTTTGATTGAGTTGGTTTTAAGTGTCTGGGGGTCAGTTTAAGAATTAAGGTTGTGAGGAAAATTTGAAAGGAGTCCCAAGTTCCAAAATTTTGATGTGTAAAGGTCAATTTTATTTGAATACTCTAAAGAATTCTGCACACAGCAGCTAAGCATTCATAATATCATTTAGCACCAATATTTTACCTAAATGTGTACGTGAATGAGAATGAGCGAAGAGGAAAACAAGCACAATAAGCACCATATTTGGTTGCAGATTAGGCTAATGTACACAGAATCAGACACATTGTGGCTTTGCAATGGAATTAAAAGTTACTAAGGATTTGGAAATATTAGAATGCATAAAGGAATCAAGATTGCTATTTAATTCAATTGAAGTTTTTGTGAATGATTAATCAAATGGCCTGTAGATGCAAAGTGTATGTTGACAGTTCAAATTATTTGTTTACATATTAAATGTATTAATATTCATTGCCTATTACAATGTTTGATTTATTTGATAAGTTTTATGATAGTCACATTTTTTCTTTTGAAATGATGACTCAATTTTTTTTTCATTTATTTTTATTTTTATTTTTTTAAACTGATAATCACCAAAATAAAAGCTCTTGTTGACACATATACTGAATTGAAAAGATATGTGAAAGAAATAGTTTATGATTTTAAATGTAGAGAAATAAACAGTTTTTTTGTACATAAATATCATATGACCCCATGTGACTATTTCTTTTGACTTTTTTTAATGCAATTTTGCTCATTTTTGCACATGTATCTGTCTGTCCATAGTATTTTTCATCTAAATATCACTTCGTTTAAATTCAAATACATGTTTGGAGCTATTGAATCTACAAAGTAATGAAAAGAATGTAACAAAACTAGGTAGTCCTTACAGTAGGTAAAGACAAAAGTAGAGGTGTCTGCCGATTGAAAAAACAGAGTTCATTTTACAAACGTTTTGATTTCCATTTTCTATATATTTCAGGAGTTATCAGCTTTGGGCTTCCCACCACTTTTCATCAAGCCTGCCAGCGGGAGCAAGGATAGAGGCAAACCAGAGCAGTTTGATCTGGTCCAGCTTGTAAACTGTGCCTATGAACTCATACAGAGACATCAAAGGAAGTTCTAAGATTTCATATAGATTTTAATATTTTAATTCTCTTTGTGAATTGCAGGAGTTATCAGCATTGGGCTTCCCACCCCTTTTCATCAAACCTGCCAGTGGGAGTAAAGATAGAGGGAAACCAGAGCAGTTTGATCTGGTCCAGCTTGTAAACTGTGCATATGAACTTATACAGAGACATCAAAGAAGTATGAAGAAACATGAAGATCTTGAAACAAAGTAAGACTTTACATGTATTTGATCATTTGTGTGCCTACTTTAAAAATAAATGAAGCATCGGTCTACACAAGTAGCCTCTTTTCAAACCTCTAACGTTTATCCGGTTTTCATATTTAACAGTAATTTGTGGAGACCATATATATTTTTTCCTTGTTTTGAGTGAGTTTTAAATGATTTGTCATTGATTGTCAACCAATACGAATGAGATAACATATTTAGTCTGAAAAGTTCATGGTCTGGATCACCAAATATTTTTAACTTTCTGTGTTATCATTGTCAGTCAGAAAAATTTGTTTTATTCCAGTACTGCAGTACTTCATCGCAGTTTATTTTTATCTGCCATTAATTAATCCATTGTCTTTTGAAAAGGACGAGTTTCCTAAGCAATAACAGATAATGCAAGAAGGCATACAAAGTGCTCTCGTGTTCATTCACCTTTAAATAGTAAATGAGGAAGTGTAATGATAATTTTGTGCTTGTCTGGTGAATATTAGTAGTACATGTACATACATTTTCTGCATACTATATTAATTTTACATTATATGTATTTACATAAATAGGCTGGTTTACTAATAGATTATTAAAAGTTTATGCATGTTTCTTGCCAACGACAGTAGTTACATGGTATTCCTGATTAAAACCAGTTTAGTATACAATTAGATTACAATACTGGGAATCCAGTCTGCATCGGGCAAGCCTCGGCAAGCTTTTGGATAGTCAAGAACAACATAAATTGTGTATAAAGAACACAGGAAATGTGCATGTACAAGTATTAGTAAACCTGCCTATTGGTTGTTATCAAATGTAAACTGGAAGATAAGATGAACTGATGTACAATGTACTGGATACTTGTACTACATGTACATTAATTATATTCCATTCTATAGCATTTCTACAAATTACATTGACATGCTTATTGGTAGAGAGTTTACCTTAAGTAGTGAATTGCAGAATTTTGGTTCAGACCCAAACACAATTTGCCTTAATAATGATTTCCTGATACTGTATAAGCTCAAATTTTCGTTGGAATGTTATTTTTACCATTTTTTTTTTGCAACTATGAATACATGTATGCTAACATTTTCTCTCATTAGGATTCCCATAGATGTGTGTAAAATACTCTTTCAAAACGTGAAATATCAACTCGCAATAAGTGTGAAAAGGTTAGAATTCAGTGCATTCGTTAGTGTGCTATAATATTGAAATTTACCGTTCTCAGAACATATTTATGTATTTCCGAAATTTCTATCTCTTTTTTTAAAGGCAAATGAGAACGAGTAGTGACTTGGAACACCTTCAGACGAACCACACCAGGTTAAAAGAACAGCATGAGCAGCTCCAGAGGGAGAATGTGTCTCAGGGAGAGAGAGAAAGGCAGCTGACGTTACAACTCAAGAGCTCACAAAACAAGCTCAAAGGTCAGAAAGATGAGGTGAGATTCTTAATTTTTTTCTTTCTTTCCTTTAATTGTTAGAGAAGGGAGATTAGAGTGGGATGAGGAGGTTCCTGGTTCATGAGAAAGAAAGTTTGTTGATTTTAAGACTCAAGAACTCATAAAGCAAGCTCAAGACAATAAAAGAGTTGAGATGTTGGATGATTTGACGAGCAGTTGGTAGGAGGGGATGAGCAGGTCCAGCGAGAAAAAGTTTCTCAGGGAGAAAGAGAAAGGCAGCTGACTTTACAACTCAAGAGCTCACAAAGCAAGCTCAAAGGTCAAAGGGATGAGGTGAGATTTTGAGAGTTTTTATTTCATAGTAATTTATTTCTTTTTTGTTGGGTAAGGGTTAGAGTAGAGTGGGGTGAGAAGGTTCTAGGAGGCAATATGTTTCTGGAGAAAGAAAAACAGTTGACATTATGACTCTCTAGCGCACAAAAGCAAGCTCAAGAGTGAAAAAGATGTGAAATCAAGAGTGAAATGTCAATTGGGGGATGGGGTTGAGGGAAAGAGGAGAGATTAGGTTTAGGGATTGAATATGTTTTAAGAGAAAGGGAGGCAGAGCTGTTGCATTACAAAATTCTCTATATCTTACAAGGTGAGCTAAAAAATGTAAAAGATGGATTGCGATGTTTATGGTCGGAAGGGGGGAGGGGTGCTGGCTAGGTAGGAGATACTTGGAGAAATTTTGGAAAAAGGGTGGGGATGAGGAGGTCTTTAATAGGAAAGAATATAATTCAGGCAAAAGAAAGGCATGACATTAGGCCTACATGTACATCTCATGAGCTCACGAGGCAAGCTCAAGAGTAAAAAAATATGACATCAAACCAAATAATTAGAAATAATCATGTCCAAAACTATCATAAATTATATAATACAAATATTAATTAATGCACAGGGTCACTCCTCCTCTCTCATGCCGGTACACCAAAAGCCCCATGCAATGCAGTGAACATAGAAATTATCATAGCTCTGCACCTCTCGCATAGGACTTCCTGTGTTGCATGAGTGCATGGTATTCCTCACCCCGTCCTTTGTTAGGAAACCTGTTGGATAGGATGTCAGCTGTGACTGAGTCAGTCCTACCACAGGGCCTTTACTGGGGGCTGACCGAGAGGGAAGGTAGTCTGAAAACGCAGACCCTGCCATGTCGCCTATGAATCATTTAGATGCAACAAAGCATTTACTGGGGGCTGACCGAGAGGGAAGGTAGTCTGAAAACGCAGACCCCGTTCTCTCAGCTGTGACTGATTCAGTCTTACTACAGGGCTTTCACTGGGGGCTGACCAAGAGGGAAGGTAGTCTGAAAACGCAGACCCAGTCGTTTTGACTGTGACTTGTTCAGTCCTACCACAGGGCATTGGGAGGGGCTGACTGAGTGGGAAGGTAGTCTGAAAATGCAGACCCAATCATTTCAGCTGTGCCTGACTCAGGTCGACCAGATTCGCTAGAAAAATCACTTCTTTTTGAATGGCACAGGCATAAGTGTGAATGTTGGCCATACAAGTCTCACATGTAGGGGCAGTACTGTAAGTAAACTTTCGGGACTGGGTCTGGGCTGGAGACTTTTAAAGGGATGGGATGTATCATGTTAGCATTTACATGGTTCCATTATCATAGGAACACAATGTTCCCTCATCACAATTAATTTTTCTGACAATTGTTGCCTTGAAATGTATTTCACAATGTTCTGAATTTTCCTATCATGGACCTTGCATAGTAAATCTTACTGTATAAAGATGTTGCAAGAAGTACATGCCAATGAAGGCAAATTTACAATTTAAAACTATATATTTAAATAGGTATAAGTTTTTATTGAAATTACGAAAAACATATGAAAAGCACAGGTAAAATCAAATTGTAGGATATCACAGCATTTACTCTTTTTTCCTTATGCACAACTGAAAGTTTTGCTTTGTTTTGTTTGTTGTTCTTTTTTATGCAGAATTTCAAATTGTTTAGCTTTTAAAATTTCAGCTAATTGGCACTTTTGTGTACATTAAGGGTTTTATTCTATCATGAATTTAGGAAAATAATAAAAAGATGTGTTTTCAGCTAGATTCTTTTCAAATTAGAAAATGAGTCGGGTATATTTGTGGATCTATTTTCACAAAGAATTATATACTAGANGTTTTGACTGTGACTTGTTCAGTCCTACCACAGGGCATTTACACTGTACTACATGTGGGGGCTGACTGAGTGGGAAGGTAGTCTGAAAATGCAGACCCAATCATTTCAGCTGTGCCTGACTCAGGTCGACCAGATTCGCTAGAAAAATCACTTCTTTTTGAATGGCACAGGCATAAGTGTGAATGTTGGCCATACAAGTCTCACATGTAGGGGCAGTACTGTAAGTAAACTTTCGGGACTGGGTCTGGGCTGGAGACTTTTAAAGGGATGGGATGTATCATGTTAGCATTTACATGGTTCCATTATCATAGGAACACAATGTTCCCTCATCACAATTAATTTTTCTGACAATTGTTGCCTTGAAATGTATTTCACAATGTTCTGAATTTTCCTATCATGGACCTTGCATAGTAAATCTTACTGTAAAGATATTGCAAGAAGTACATGCCAATGAAGGCAAATTTACAATTTAAAACTATATATTTAAATAGGTATAAGTTTTTATTGAAATTACGAAAAACATATGAAAAGCACAGGTAAAATCAAATTGTAGGATATCACAGCATTTACTCTTTTTTCCTTTAATATTGCAACTGAAAGTTTTACTTTGTTTTGTTTGTCATTCTTTTTTCATGCAGAATTTCAAATTGTTTATCAAATACAATTTCAGCTAATTGTTACTTTTGTGTACTTTTGTGATTCTATTCTTACAGGAATTTAGGAAAATAATCAAAAGATGTGTTTTCAGCTAGACTCTTTTTAAATTTGAAAAGAGGGTTTGTTTGTGGATCTATTGTCACAAAGAATTATATTCTAGAAATTCATTCAACATGTTGGTAATTTNTCACAAAGAATTATATTCTAGAAATTCATTCAACATGTTGGTAATTTCTTGAATAATTGTATTACTCATAATGAAAATATGTCATTGCCTGTGGGTATTCTATATGAATGCATCAAACAATGTTTTTATATCAAAAGTGTCTGAAAACCTTTCATATTAAAGTATTTGTTTGTTATGCTCTAATAACTTTGTAGTTCATCAAACGCTCACTAATTGGAAAGCCAAGTGAACCATCAAAATGAGTATTACATATATTCTGTGAAAGAATGTGCGTTTTAAGGTTTTTCATAGTATTCCCTGCACACATTACCTGTACTGCAAATGTACACACTGTTAGCTAAATAGAATTTGGCAATAAAAGATATATGTAAAAACAACTTTTTCCGGGGGGGGGGGGGGGGATATGAATCTTGAATATATTTCTATTCTGATAGAATTGAATCAAATTGATTGAACATTGAATTTGTTTACTGTATTGAAATAAAAGAAATGAGTCAAATATCAAGTTCTTTCCATATTTTTTTATTTTCCAGATGAGGAAAATGGAAGGTATATTAAAGCACAGAGATGTCCAGTTCAAGCATGATCTAAAGAAGAAGGAGAGAGAAGTCAACAGATTAAAAGAGCGTATTCATCAGATACTAGTCGATAAGAACCAAGAAAGGAGAATAGGTAAATCTTGATTTTTATACATATTTTTCAGATATTTTTTTTCATTCCACAAAAGATGTGACATTATTCTGTAGGATCATAGATCACTTTTGTTAGGCCTTGTAAATTTGTATTTAGCACAATACTTTTTTCTCACTCTTTTGTTTTATACTGTCATTTGTTTCACAATCTCACTTATCATTTGAAATTCTGTTGATTTGACGATTATTTTATGTTAAAAAGTTAGAAGTATAGCAAAGAATAAAGTATGTGTAGCAAGTACTGATGTGATGGTGATGTCAGATATCTTTGCACAAATTGATATTTTCATAAAATGATTAGTATCTATATTATATCAAACATAAAAAGGAGCATGCATTAAAATTCTGATTTTGCACAACAGGTGTACTTACTGTTTTTACTGTTCAATTTAATCAAGAAATATGATATTATCATATGTACCATGGATTGACAATTCATACAATCAATCAGTCTAGATTTACATACCATTACCTTGTTTATCATTCTATAACATCTGTCAAATTCACTCAAATTCTCCATATTCCTGGCATGTAAACAAGAAACACCCTCCTGTAGTAGCAAAGTAACCTTATCTTGTGTATCAATCTGTTAATGAATAATGCAATTTTGTAGCACCCTTACGCAAATATTATGTCAATGTTGCCTAGATGTATAGTACTACTGACTACTTCCCCACCTTTCATACACCTTTAAAACTGAAATACATTCAGAAGTGTTATGGTATCATTCATTACTTTAGAATTACAGTTTTCTTTGTTTTGATTTCTGTATCTTTTCTATGATTTTTGTTATTGATCATGCCAATGAATTGTAAATAATGTGATGATTATTTTCCATGAAATATATCTATGTATGAGAAAATGATATATTCTGCTATTTCCACTCTGTAAATAAAGTCTTTATCCTTTACCTGCTTTCTCAAATTTTTCCTCCTTGTATCTTTGTTTTTTTGTTTCTCATCCCCCTTTTTCTATTTCCTTTCAAGACCGTCTTTTGATTTCCCACTTTCACTTTACCTTCACATCTTCACTCCATCTCTTCATACATACAATTTCTCTTTCTTTCGCTCCCCCTCCCTTCCTTTTTCCAATTTTCTTTCCAATCTTCTCCATCATTAATTTGATAATTATCAAATACGACGCATTTATTATAAATGGGATCCAATACATTTCTCACTGCATAATGTGTTAAGGGCATAAGAGGCAGGCCACAGTAATGGAATTTATTTCTCCTCAATACCCTTGCAGGAATGGATATACTCAACTCGTTACAGAGAACAGATGGTAAACGAGGGACATGGAAAACAGATAAAAGCGGTATCAAGTAAGTGACGATCACTGTTGTATAACTTGGGACTGATTTGTTTCGCAGGATGTTTAACAGGAGTGTTCAGTGTGTGGTTCAAATGCATATTTGGGAGGAATTTTTTGTGATGTCATCCCAGAATTTTGTTTATCATTTTGTATGAGTGCTGATTGAAATTGACAGTGATGATATGTTGTGATCCCTACATATATTTAGAAACTAGTGATTTCTGTATTGAAAGTAGCAATGGGATGATGAGGGAGTGATTGGGGTTGATCATAGAACTTTTCAGTCCTGATACATGTATTTTTTTTTGGGGGGGGGGCAGGGGGTGGGGGGAGCACTGCAAGGTTATTTTTTTACCTCAAAATTGATTTAAAAATTATGTAAATTAGAATTTGATTTCCATGAACGAAATTTAGTTATTTTCTCGATTTTTTTCTCACTTTTGTATGTTATCAGATTATTAATATTGACCAGGTAATCATTTATGAATACCTGAGCTATAATAAAGTTAAAATGTTTAATTAGACTTAAATACTGTACAGCTATGTATGTTGGCTGTTTGAACAGTCGTAACATGCAAAAAATTGCAACATAGATTCAATAGATTATTTAGATTAATTAGATCAATTAGATTTTAAATGTCATTACATGATAAACATATCTAATGATTGCCATGAGAGTGCGTTTTTATCTTATCAGCTGTTTTGATAATCCAATATATGTCATTGCTGTCATTTGTTGTCTGTTACCATGGTAAATTAACACGAGGAATAGTAACATAGCCAAAATCTCTGGAGAGCGTGAAGGTTAAAAAGACTAGAGCTGACATTACTTATGCAAATGGACATTAATAGTAATACTGTAGCTTTTTCCCAATTAAACGCGTAGGCTACATGTACATCCAAATAAAACATCATATATCACTATTTCCAATTCTTTTTGTGGAAACACATCATTTTACTTCAGTTTCATTGAACCAAGGTCATAAATATTGAAGTGTTTATCTCTCTCCCATCATTATCCTCATTCATAATCATATTTCAGTCCTTTTTATTTGAAAAGTGTTTTTCAATTTTGGTTTGGACAAATAAATTAACGTCACAACTTCCAGGCCTTGAATATTTCAATGACCATTAGCCTACATGTGTAAGTATAGAGTGTATAAAAAAAAACTTTTGAAAAGTCTCAAAAAAATTCAGTTAAAATATCTTTTAGGATTATGTCAAGTTTATGGATGCTCAATAGTCTCATCTGTCAAGTGCTACAAACAAAATTAATTTTGAGTCATGCATGACTGAACACTGTCAGTTTATGTTCAGGGTATGAAAAATGCATTGTGCCAAAAAGAGGGAACATGACTGTTGCTTCCTCTTCGAGAAATTTGACTTCGTCATAAATTAAAAATGATTTAATGATAGAAGCAATAGTTATGAATAGAATTGCCAATTCTAATCAATGCATTGATAAGATCGATAAAACCTGTCAGAAATTCTGGCAAAATAGCATAAAATCCCAATTCTTCAACAATGGCTATAGAGAAATTGCTCTGAATGGGAGTTATACATGTAGCTCAGAAGAAGTGTTTAAGATTGATTCAGGCCCATTGTGAAACAAGAGTTTTTTTTTTAAACAATCGGTGTCCACCAAAACATGAATGAAATATGATTATGTAAGTTGCATGTGATAGAAATGGTTATGGAGTATATTCAAATGTGAAAATCTTCTAGTGGAAAATGATAATTTGTACAGACATTTCAAAATTTGAAAGTTTTTTTTTCTGATGCACTCTATACATGTATATGTTGATGACCTGGAAGTCCATTATTGGACTTGTGCTTGGACTGATATGATAATGACTTTTATACTCAAAGAATGCGGTTTGTACCAGAAGGATATGACAAGAGTGCATTCAGGAAATCCTTGACTTGACTTTTTTGACAGAAAATATTATCAGCACTTTGTGAAACCAAAGCCTTGACTTGCTCAGTTAGATTAGACATATTTTCATGCACACCGCAGTCAAATTAGTAGTGATTTCAGAGAAAAAAAAGCCAATCTGTTGTTGCAGAATACACATTGAATTTAATATTCATTAGGCAGAAATATAAACATTTGATCAAGTAACTGTTATGGCTGAACTAAATACAGTCAAACCTGTCTATAGTGGCCACTGTCTATAGTGACCACCTGTCTATAGTGGCCACTTAGATTGATTCCCTCCAGGTGAAAATGCATGTTAAAGAACCTGTCTATAGAGGCCACCTGTCTATAGTGGCCACTTTTTCTGTTTCCCTTGGGGTGGCCACTGTAGACAGGTTTGACTGTAGTAAAATACAAACACTTTCAAAAGGCCTTTTTGCCCCTTCGTACAACAAAACAACAACAACAAAAACAACAACAACAACAACAACAACAGTTATAACAACAACAACAACAGTATAATAGTAAAGGGTCTTCGAGTCCTGTAGGCCGCCCTTTACAAGGAAGTGCATCAAGCTCAAACAAATTTTCTACTCCAGACCAATGTGTACCCCCTCCCAGCATATCAACTTTATTAATACAAAATAGTTTTGGGAGCTTGGAAAGCTTTGCAAGTCATCTTGAAAATGTTAATGTGCCCATTTGACCTTAACTTTTATTTACACCCCTCCATTTCCAATGTGGAATTGTTGATGCCCCAGGAGCAATTTTCTCCTGGGCTTCAAAAGAATCACAACTTGGGTGGAACATGCCACAGATTGAACTGTGAGTGTCATTATCATTCCAGTTCGTTGACAGACAGATGTGAATTTTGACACCAGTTTTTATTGGAGTTGGCTAGGGCAAAAGTGCACTGAACAATGCAATGACAAGCTTGGTCCGTTAGCCTGTTGTACTGTCTGTGCATTGGTTTTCTGGAGAATATTTTCATTTTAGGTTTCAGTGTTTTTCTTCACATCTTTCAATGTGTTTTGGCTCTAACTCTCATTGTTAAAGTCAAAGACAGTGTGGGAACTAAAATTCATTCAAAATGATTCTCAATTATTTCTCTCAATCATAATACATTGACCTCTAATTGATACACACGCACATGTACCGTAAGCTTTCATGGGAATTTTGTTGAACTAGCTCAGGCACATTGTGTTTTTGTTTTTAATTTGCTTGCATGAAGTATATTCTTTTGTTAAAGTTTAGAAAGACTTTATGAAGATACATGTACATGTATATTTCATCCTTGTTTGTCCTGTGCATACATGTACATGTAATACTGAAACAAAACATAATTTACTGTTTTGTTCTACTTACATGTATAGCTACATTATCCTTATATGCATTTCACATTTTTTTCCATTACAATGCAGATGAAGATTTAATCTACATGTACCTGATCATTATATTTACATCTGTTACTTTAATCTATTATCATTTATTTAAATTCAATAAGTGTTTGAATTTATTTATACATGTGTATTTGTCATGTTTTTTTACTCTCCATCATGCCTCAATCTGCATAGAGGCTTTGACCTGACCATTTTCTGCTCTTCGTTGAATTTGATAGAAATTCCAAGATAGCTATTATAGCATTGAATGGTAAAAAGTTAATTATTAGTCATCATTGTGATATCTTAGAATATGATGAAAATGAGAGAGCGCAGAGAGAGAGAGGGAGAGATAAATCATGTCTCAATTCTAGTTTATTTATCTGCTCGAGTACAGTACATTCATTGGAGATCAGGGCTTGATGATTGAGGCAAGAAGAAATTGATTGGAATTCCTAGATTGTTTTTTTCTTCTGAGATGAATCATCTCGCATTTGAAATTGCACAAAAGTCGTCAGTAGCCTCACCTTCCCAACCTCCCATTATACATTAAAGGTCCTTATCAGCATTTCAATAACCCACAAAATGTACATTTTTGACACGTTATGATTTTATATCTTTTTTTTCCTCATTATTATTGTTTAAAATTTCAACCTCTTGTTTTTTTCAATTTCTTTCAAAATTTTAGAATGCCTATATATATATATATATTTGGGTATATTTTTTTTTCTTCATATATTCCATCAAATTCAGCTCTCACACTTGTAGAATTCAGCATTGATATTTTGCCATTCCATGGCAGAAGTATAAAGTAAACCAATAGTTATTAACAATTTCACAAAATTTTGTAACATTTTTATCACTGGATACTTATGATCATGTGTTTCATTTTAAAGACTTTAGAGCCTCGTAATATTACATTGATGATCACGTTTGCGTACCGTACTTAACATAAGTGTAAGGATTACATGTACATTAAAATTGATGCATGTAGCCCTAGGCTACCTGTATTTTACTTACAGTCACGTACTATCAATTCTTTCACCCAAAGCTGTCTATCTAAAGCACAGGAGCTCTATCAAAGAGTGATGAATAAAATGGCTAATAATGAGGAAGTTATCTATCTCCTGCACCATGAGTCATAAACCTTTGTGCTGGATACGTCATAAATGTCATTTGGGCTCTATAGAGGCTGCACCTAAATGAGTGGCCCGGTTTTAGTGATCAAGATTAGGTTTTCATCATCATTTATCCCTGTAATGTAGAAAGGCCCTGCAGAAATTGCCTGAAGTCATCATATAACAACAATTGAATTTCACACCTGATACAAGTATGTGTCTGTGTATTTGGTGCATTTTGATAAGGATTTTTTCTCCATATTTTGGGGATGCATGGCTTATTGATTGATCTTTTCATAATTAATTTATTTATAATCATTCAAAACGATTTACAAGATAGGAATCATTTGTAGTCAAGTGATCAAATGGCCAAATTACAGATACTGCACCTCTCCAGTAAATTTAGGGAAGCCAATTTCTTTTATGATCATGAAGCTACTGTAAAGGCTTGGAGGAAGACCTTATCCAAATCTTTTGTCCCTTTTGCTCAAGATTGGTGTGTGCTTGGAGCTTCTCTTGGCTCCAGACACTGTCTCCTACAGTTATATTGGGTCTGGGTGCAGACTATTAAAATTAGCAAGACTTCCAAATCAAGTCTCGCAAGGAAGAATAGATATTTTATGGAGGAAGGAATTGATGTCTTCCATTGAGTGCTTATGAATCATCTATCAAAGACTAGTAGTGGAATTTTCATTTTCATCTCAATCTATAGACTGGTATCTGTCAGTAAAAGTTTTTACGTCTATGTGAAGAAGATTATCTCACCTTTATATCTGACAGGGAGGAAATAATCCTAATACATCTTCTTCCTCCTCGCTATTATTGTTGAAGGACATCCCATTTTTTTCACCTTATTATTATATTATTCTAAAGACGCAGGGCAGAAACTGTTGATGCTTTCTGTGAAACGTAGGTCAAAAGTTACGAGCCGATTGTTTTGTGCTTACCAGTTGGCAATGAAAGGATCTGACCCTGATCATGAATATTGATCTTGTAATCTAGAAAGAAGAACTTGAGATCTCACAAAATATCTCGGAAAAAAAATGTGTGAGTAACCCTCCCATACCTCCTCCACCTTCTTTTCCTTCTGCACCTTTATATCTATTGCATTTATGTTTACAGTATCTCTGAAAAAACCAAACAAACAAGCTAAAAATAAAACACAAGATACATGAAATACAGAAGAATGAGGCCACTTTGTTAGCTCAGAAGAATTTGTTTTTGTTATCATGTTTAGCTAAATATATTTGATCTACATGCTGTTGAGCAGGAAAATAATGCCTTGAATATATACTGTTAGGTATGTTTCAAGATTTTTAGGCAATATACATAATATATGCGTCTATTGATGCATCCACCTGTCGTGTCCATTTTACCCATTCCTCCCAGCAATAATCACATTCACTTCATTACCCCTATTCACATCCAAGCTATACTGTTCACACCTCTATGAATACATTTCATCCTAGAGAGCTTTTGTGTTATCACCTCTTCTGACCTCAAGTGGATAATGTGTGACCTATTATTTCAAAATCACCCAGAACTTATGCCCCCGAAAATACTAGTATTTTATACTATATTATGTTATATTGGCTCAAAAGTGGTAAGTTTGTGCCATTATGTTTTGATAAGTATGCTATGTCAGATTTACAAGCTGTTTAGTGGGAAAATATTGCCTTGAACATATGTATTTATATTCAGCTTGGTATACTTCAAGATTTTTAGGCAATATATGCGTCTATTGATGCATCCACCTGTCGTGTCCATTTTACCCATTCATTCCTTCCCAGCAATAATCCCTTTCACTTCATTACCCCTATTCACATCCAGGCTGTACTTTTCACACCTCTATGAATACATTTCATCCTAGAGAGCTTTTGTGTTATCACCTCTTCTGACCCCAAGCGGATAATGTACGACCCATTATTTAAAAAAATAGTAAAAAATCATCATCAGAAAATGAGAAGCAAAAACCCGCCCAAGGAAAGACGAAATAAGACGAAGATTTCCAAAGAAGAATGATATGTTTTACGTGTAAATCAATGGAGAACAAAATTATTTTTCCATCTGTCAATTCGCTCCATACCCCCCAAAATCTGCATAGTAGTATTATATTATTCAAATATCCCGAGCTCTGAGAAAGTATATTGGAATTATATTTCTGAGGATGGGCTATAGCAATACTATTTTTCCGAGGGGCGAAGCCCCCGAGGAAAAATAGTTTTCTTTGCTAGCCCATCCGAAGAATTATAATTCCAATATACTTTCGAAGTAACTGTTCGGGATATTTGATTTATATCTCTTAAAAAGAGATAAAAACTACAACTTACTCAGATACTCGGCTCAACCGTACTCAGTCACATTCATTCACTGTCACACTCAGTCGGTACCCACTCAGTCACGGCACAGTGCTGCACTGCCACAGTACACTACGTCTAGCTGATTATTAAACAACATTTTTCTCCTGGAATGCAGTACTTGTTCTTCTATAAAGTAGGACATTTTTGTGAGCAAACTAATGTTATCCATTCAAACATTTCACAGGATGAACGATTACCAATAGGTTGAACAAAAGCTGGCCGACAACAAAGTCCTTCGTGTACGTCGCCATCTTTGTTTACGTTTTCGCGGACCGCTTCACATGTTCTGCGCGTGCGCAGTTGTGCATTTCTACCGCGGTTGAGTATATTGAAAAATAGACCGAATTGATTTTGGTGGCTTATTTACTAGTTGAAATATATGAAACCATGGTTGCCCCCATCGACCAATCATATAGCTTGATATCTCATGAATATTCATAGATGAGATATAAATTGTGATATTTTAAATTTATGCGTCTATTGATGCATCCACCTGTCGTGTCCATTTTACCCATTCATTCCTCCCCAGCTCCAATCCCATTCACTTCATTACCCCTATTCACATCCAGGCTGTACTTTTCACACCTCTATGAATACATTTCATCCTGGAGAGCTTTTGTATTATCACCTCTTCTGACCTCAAGTGGATAATGTGTGACCTATTATTTCAAAATCGTTAATAACTTCGGCCCTTCAAGAAATATTGTTCGGATGATCTAGATGCTATTTTTGGAAACAAAGCGTTGTTCGGGTGGAAGAAGTGGTTTTATTTTTTAATTTTTCAAACATAATATACACGATTCATTAAGAAACTTAGACTTGGAAAATAATGAAATCCGAAAGATCATCTGAAAATGACTTTACAGGTTGTATTTTTTTTTTTGGGGGGGGGGGGGGGAGCCTTATCAAAAATAAAGAAAATACTGAGTCGATATCTATATATTTTTTCAGGTACACAAATTTCAGGGTTTATTCTGTAATGTGAATAATTTCAAGGAAATTTGCCATCTTCTGAAGATGTTAGTATTTTGTTTGACCTTTTAAACATTTTTATTTTTAAATGATAGGAGAAAAGTCACAGTATGATTATGCATTTTCCTGATATTCACAGATTACCCAAACCCCCGAATGCTTGCTTTGAAACATTCATGTCACCGTAACAAAGCATCTTTATTTAAAGAAAAGTACTCCTCAATCGCGGAGTTCAAAAGCATTTTGGAACACATGCAATTTGCAATATTTCCACATTCCCAATCAATCACAATCAACCAAATTTTGGCTGTTTTTTATTTAAAATGCAGGTTCATAAAAGCATTGACATTTCTGCAACAGGCTTTTACTTTGCAGAATAAACTGCCATCCAGGGTATTACATGATAGCAAGCTGGTGGATTGGAAATGCATTTGGTCTTTTATCAAAGCAATATTCTTTCCAACCTGCATACACATGTACTTGTGAAATCCTCTTGTAAAGCGAGTTTACACTACCAATTTTTGTTTGTCCACCTGAAGTGTTGTCATGTGTGCATTATTAGTGAGTCATAGACGATAGGCCTATGACTCCATCAGGTAGAATTTGCTCAATTGGCAGAAGGATGCTTCATGTTTTTGCATGCCTTCCAATCCCCTTTATGCCCTTCTTCAAGGGAGCTGACATGTTCATTTAACCGCTTTGAGATCTAGCAACCTTTCCTCTTCCATCTTTTTCATCTTGGACGTATCGATTCTTGCTAGCTTGATTTTACACTACCTTTCCTACTCAGGAAAATCCCTGCCATCCATACTCTGTCTTGCGATCAATAGCATTGTATCCTTGAAAGATTGAATGCACATCGATATGGAATCAGAGGTAAACCTAAGATGGACATGGATATAGATAGATAGATAGATAGATAGATAGATAATTTAATTGTCCACAATGGGAAATTTGCTTCGTTGGCTTTGACAATACATGTACATTCAAACAAAAGAAACATATGAATGTCGATACGATAATACTAATTTATGTGGTCAGTATAGATGGTGCGTATTCTGGTAGTTAGAATGTGCCTTTCAATATAAAGGAAATATTAATGCCAAAATCATCTCAATATGCGAAAATGTGTGATTCTCTTGATATTATTGGCACTACCAATATCTGAAAATGTGAAAGAATTAGATAATCAATGACTATCCCAATTTAGAGTAGAAATTGATCAGTGCTCATTAAGCAAGTGGTTTCAGACTATCAAAGAAATCACGTTCTACATGCCCAAGTACTCTGCAGAGGTTGTATGTTCATGTAATAAAATAAAACTATTCATGTAGGTGATGTCATATATGTACCAACTCAAAACCTACTACGTAATATTCACGCAAGCTGTAAACCGGATGGAGACAAAGAAGGAAGGAAATATTTATTACATTCATGTATTGTTTACACCATTGACTGTTCTTTAGTTGTTAATGTCAAATGTTAATGTCAGATGTAAAAGTATAACAGTCGTGAGGGAAACAGGGAATCGAATCCCTATAGAAACCAAGAATCAAATTTTGAATATTTGCAACACAATATGTTCATGGATTTCACGCTTATGTTCCAATATTATACATGATGATGAATTAAGAAAATAGAATACACAAACATTTTCCAGTGACAAACACTATTACACTGAGGAATGGAGAGAGAGGGAGAGAGAAATCCCAATAAGCAATGCGGCTAGATCAGAATGAGAAGGGAAAAATAGAAGATTGCTTGGCATGGCAACCAGCGTAAACAATATCGTACATAGACTTGACATTTTAACATTGCTCCCTTTTTCCTGTAGGTCATGAAATGTAGTGCGGATGATGATTGAATTATGAGTGAATTTGAAAAAAGATATTCTGCTCACACATCGCTGTCCTGAATTGATTTCCATTATTTTGGTTGAGATTGGCTCAGAGTGAATGTGAATTCATGCTCTAAGTGATTTCCAAAGTGATTTTGAAACAACTTCATGAACTTTTGCTCCAACGCATTCTACATCATATGTAGGACCCATTCATTTTGTGAACTTGCGTACTTGAAATCAAGCGAGTTTGTAAACAAAAAGGGTCCTATTTATACATAGATCTACATTTGTAGATGTGGTCCTTTGCCTGGAAGTAAAGGTGCTCAATTTCATGAAAGCTGGATGTTCCATGTAGACTTTTATATATAATTATGCATACAGTATACACTTTTTTCAGCAAAACTCTATATACTACATGTATATTCTAGGGCTTTCATATTTTGGCCAGTTTCCTAAGTCTCTCATCTTGAACCTGTTCACTGAATTAGTCTATGATGAGAAAAGTTCTACAAAGAGTTTGAACACTTCTTCATGTTGTCTTATGTTAACCTGTATCTGACTGGGATTTAAGTTATTTACTGATTGAAATACATTTTTGATTTTGATAGTCTCACCAATGCTTTGATCTTTACATTTTGTTGCATTTTGTTTTCCTTTTTCTTACGATGCATGATTTATGACAATGTTCTGAATGTAAGTGGGGAATGTTATTGTTTCAGTGCTTTGCCTTCAATAAGACTTTGCTCATGGGAGCCATGTTCTGAAAGAATTATGACATTAATGTAGAGTATTTGGCCATCAATCATGTAAACAGTTTGTATTACAGAGAAAGGAGAATGGATAAAGTGAGTTGGGATGGTCTGCAGCCACATATCTCAAGTTTGTTTCTAGAGAAGCTATGTGTTACAAATCAAAACAATTATGGCATAAATTATTTTATAATCCTTGGGAATACTTTAAAAAATCTTCTCAGGTATTCTAAAGAATAACATTGGTGTAATACCTGTCTGCTAAGTACTGAATATATTTTACCATTCCTGAACTTTCCATGCTTCATATCAAAGTATAATACGATCAAATATACATTTTTCGTGGGTAAGCATGTTTGATTTGAGGCATATAGTCTAGGCTGGCGATAATACTAAGGTCCGCTCTTTGCATTGTGTTGTGAACTGTTGCAAGTACAAGTGCAGTACATGTACGTGCACTTCCTCTATTCAAACTTTTAAGTTGGTACACACACACACAGCCAGAGGGAATAAATTATTTTCCTTTTCATACTGACAAAAGCGTGAAATAGAATGAAAGAATGAGTTCACTCGTCAATATTTGTNCACACAGCCAGAGGGAATAAATTATTTTCCTTTTCATACTGACAAAAGCGTGAAATAGAATGAAAGAATGAGTTCACTCGTCAATATTTGTAAAGAGCCCTATGATTGAATGCTTGTTTGCAGAGGCAAACAAAAAGTGATGGGCTAAAAATATTTTCTCATGGTTCTTTAGATACTATCGGTAAACAGTCATGAATGAAAATAAATTTGGTCGAATGATATGCTACAGGTATATGAATATAACTGTTGACCAAGACGATATCTTGTTTAACTCTTTCATTACTTGTGTTGAAACTTCACAGCATTTTACCTTTGATATTGCAGTGCTTTCTAATGTGCTGTAACTCGTCGGAGGTGTTACCCCTTATTTCGATTAGTCATTGGTGACTGTGCAAATTGCCTGTCTGTGTGAAGACTTCAATTATGACGAAACTGTAGCAAATTGGCAGCTTTGTTTTGACACAGTGGTTCCAAAGTGCAGGGTGATTTAATGGAGCACTTAGAAATCAGGTTTAAAGTGGTATGTTCACTTTTAGTAAATAATTGTATTGTACTTCTCGGAGTAGGGAATAATGATAGTAGAGCCTTGAAAATCATGAAAAAAAATCACTAATTTATGTTCCTACATGTTAGGTAGGAACAAGGAAGCTCCTTGGTAGGACTGTGGCTAGAAGATTACTATACTTACATGTATGTAACTGTTGGCAAATTGAACACATTCTCTTGAAATAAACACATCAAAGGGGGGGGGGTGAGATTGAAAACAATGTGTAAAAACAAAATTGTCTAAATCTGCCCCTTTTGTGTGTAGATACACACCAAAAATAAAAAAATTCAGCTGGACCCGGCATCCAGTGCCCCATTTTT
>BQKZ01001119.1:0-33925 GCA_036244855.1 Temnopleurus reevesii
AGTTGCTTGACTAAAAAAAATATGCTAATTGACAGGTCATTGATTTAATTTCGTTTAGGATTTGTTTTATCACAAAAACGATAGAATGACCCACGAACATTTTCCCTTTACTAAACATCACCTACTGGTCAGTTCGATGACAGAACAAGAATAGACTCTGACGTTTAATTTGCATTTGAAAGAAAAACTCTAAATTTGCTCGCGCTTATAAAAACTCGTACTAAAATAAAGTTTCAATAGTGGTTTGAAATGTAGGTGTATCGTCGTCCAAAAATTCTGACGATTATGGCAAACTATGTGGATGCTAGTCCAGCTGCCTCCTGTGTTGTCTTCGAATGTTTTCAGTTGTGAAGACTCATTCAAACTCACATTCAATTTTATTAGCCTTCTGTCAGTAATGTTTTACAGGTATATAATTATAGCTTGTCCGTGAACAGAATCGCAGAATAAAATATAAATGAAGAAAAAATATTCAATGTGCCACCATGCGTTGAGGGGTATAATGTCAAAGCAACCCTGAGAGGAATAATTAATGGGCGAATAATTCGAAAGATCTGTATATTTTCATTTAACGGGGATATCGAGAAGAAATACTTGGAGCCCACTCCGTATATACACGTCTCTTTGGAAAGATAATGAAACACTGAATGATAAATTACGAGATTAATTTGTTGCTTCTGTCTTGCCCGGGCAAGTGATGACAACGGGGAGAAGCAAGGCTGTTCTGTTTGAAGAACGTAATATACAAAGATAGTGAAGTTAAGTTACGCATGGTATGATGTGTTTATAAAGATGTCTGGGCTTGCCTATCAATGCATGCTGACGGACTGAGTAGTCTGATCTGAAGGCACAGGAAGGAGGAATGTAGGAAGGAGAAATTGAATGTTACTGGGCGGTGTTTCAACAAGTTAAGAGGGACATTGAAATATTTTTACGATGAAATAGACAATTCTAGATGAAACTGCACCTGTAACTGAAATATTCATGTGTTTTTATTAGAGACGAAAAATATTGATATGTGTTGAGACACAAATATATGTGGATATGTTATTGAGAAATTCACTTACGCTATTCAATTCTTTTTGTTTCCTCTAACGATTTTAAGCCCTTCTTCAATGAAAAATCGGACAAGCAAAATTTAACAAAAGAAGATCAATTTGTCACGATTTAATACACCTTCAACGTATGTATAGAAATGTTCGAGCATCGCATATGAACTTTATCCTGCAAATCATGAGATTGTTCTTGACATTTTTCTTTTCCTGCCACCTGGCTGTTGTTCCACCACTCAACCAGACGCCATATTGAAGTCGTGTTCAAACAAATCGGTGATTGTGTGTGCATATTGTAAAGTGGTTTCTAAGAGAAGCCCTCTTCAAGGGCAGAAAGAGAGACCGCAAAAAAGCATGAAGCTGTGATCCGAGGACCATTGTTTCACGCTAGTGCGCGCGCGTGTGTGTGTATGTATGTGTGTTTGTTGTGTTTGTTGGTTTATGTGTGTAGATTTATGGGTGTTTATGTTTATGTGTTAACGTGTGTACGTGTGTGTGTGTGTGTGTGTGTGTGTGTGTGTGTGTGTGTATGTGTGTGCGTCGCATAGTGGTTTCCAGGAGAAGCCCTCTTCAAGGTCTGAAAGAGGGACCGCAACGAGGGTACGCACGAATCCATGGTCTGAGGACAATTGATTCACTTTTGTTGTGTTTGTGTGTATGTTTATGTGTATAAATAGGTATGTGCAAATCGTAAAAATTGTTTTCAAGAGCAAGCCCTCTTAAAGGTGTGAAAGAAAGACGGTGAAACTGGGTTGCACGAAACCCTGACCCGAGGACGATTGTTCTGCGCTAGTTCGTGTGTGCATGTGTGCGTTTGTGTATGTGTATGTGTGTTTTCGTGTGTGTGTGTGTGAGTTTGTGTATGTGGATGTGTGTTTTCGTGTGTGTGTGTGTGTGTGTGTGCGTGCCTATCTTAAAGCGGTTTCGAGGAGATGCCCTCTTTAAGGTCTGAAAGAGGGACCGCAAAAGTGGGTTAGCACGAATTTATGATCCGAGGACAATTACTTGTGTTTGTGTGTGTTCGTGAGTGGGGTGTGTTTAATCGTGTGTGTATGTGTAATTGTGTGTTCATGAGTGGGGTGTGTTAGGTGTGGGTGTGTATGTAGGTGTGTGTTCGTGAGTGGGGTGTGTTTAGGTATGTGTGTGTAGGTGTGTGTGTGTGTGTGTGTGCATATCGTGAAATGGTTTCCAATTATAGTCCAAAGTTTTGAAAGAGGGAACGCAAAAAGAGGTACATGTATGCACAAAACCACACTTTGGAGGACAATTGCTTCACTCTAGTGTTTGCGTGTAGGGATGTGTGTATGTTATTTTCCAGGAGTAGCTCCTACAAATACAGACCCTAGGAATTATCGTACATTCAGTGAAAAGAGAAAATTAGAGGAACAATCTGAAAATTAGAGCAACATCTGACAATCCGTCTCACTTACGTCATCCAATAGGAATCCCTGAGTTGTCAACTTTAGTCGAATCGATGGTGTACTTCCGGAGAACTCCCTCTTTTCGTTGTACATTGTTTTCTATTACTTAAACTAGATTAATGTCAAATTGGGAATAAGGGTTTCAACATGCTTCTCTCAAATCGATGCAAAATTTTTCTGGGGCAGACCAAGTCTGAACGAATACATACGTTGGACATTTTCTGCAATACAATTCTAAATCTGGGAATCAAGACAAATAATCATCAAGTGGGTGACTCATTTTGTCTCTTTTATTTGACAAATTTGTTGATATATTGAAAAACTCAACACTTGGTGGATTGCATCTTAAGAAAATGTGTTTATATCAGCGCCNTGAAAGAGGGAACGCAAAAAGAGGTACATGTATGCACAAAACCACACTTTCGAGGACAATTGCTTCACGCTAGTGTGTGCGTGTGTGTGTGTGTAGGGATGTGTGTATGTTATTTTCCAGGAGTAGCTCCTACAAATACAGACCATAGGAATTATCGTACATTCAGTGAAAAGAGAAAATTAGAGGAACAATCTGAAAATTAGAGCAACATCTGACAATCCGTCTCACTTAAGTCATCCAATAGGAATCCCTGAGTTGTCAACTTTAGTCGAATCGATGGTGTACTTCCGGAGAACTCCCTCTTTTCGTTGTACATTGTTTTCTATTACTTAAACTAGATTAATGTCAAATTGGGAATAAGGGTTTCAACATGATTCTCTCAAGTCGATGCAAACTTTTTCTGGGGCAGACCAAGTCTTTAAGAAATTGCATTCTGAACGAGTACATACGTTGGACATTTTCTGCAATACAATTCTAAATCTGGGAATCAAGACAAATAATCATCAAGTGGGTGACTCATTTTGTCTCTTTTATTTGACAAATTTGTTGATATATTGAAAAACTCAACACTTGGTGGATTACATCTTAAGAAAATGTGTTTATATCAGCGCCAACAATTGGCGGATTCCATGCCTTAATAGATTTAGCATGTGTCTGGTTTGATGTCATTAGTAATGTCTTAAGGCCCAGTCACACACTTGCGCGTGGACACAGATCCATTTAGAGCGTATGCCATGACGCTCAGTTAAATATATGCACACTATGATTAAAGGCAACCGAAATAAGTAAGAGCCAGTCCACTGTCTCCCATGTGTATTCCTCGCATAAGACCCACTCACATCTTTGCATGTTAGCCTGCGTCAGCTGGGCATTTTGCAAATTAAAATCCGTGGATAAAATTTCATGTTCAGCTTGCTTGCCGTTGAGCACAAGCAAAATGGCAAACCACCGTCTGATCCGCGTATTTGTGCGCTCATGGAGCGTTTTTAAATTGCAAAAATGATGAGCAGACACAGTCTAAAACACATATGTTTGGATGAGGCTTTAGGGATCAGAAGTCAAATATTCTACTTGTAATCGAAGGACACACGTTGGCTATATTAATGTATAAAAGCATTAATATGTGACTGAGCCCCTTTTACATACAGTTCTTTTCTCCATAATTCAGCACCCTGACATTGACCCTGACTCAGCAGCGTGCCATTTATGCATTTTACAACAGCAATCAAATATCACTTGATGATTGCAGACCCAATGATTTCTTATAAGAATAAGATCTATTCAATATTCTCCCAGACTGTGAAAGAAATTACCTACCCAGCTGCCCCTAATGGGCTTGGGAGTAGGAGCCCTATGCATCGTTAATTATCTGTGTATTTTGACACTGTTTTTCTGAGACGAAGCGAGGGGTGGTAGAAATGAGAAGGTAAACTGTGTTAAACTATTCCGCAGGAATGCAGCAATCATGAAATGATTTGTTCACATTACTATACATGAATGTGCTTTCGTTTGTGCTTGTGTTTGGGTGGCTACAAGTATTTGAATGAATGATTGGGCAGATGCATGTTTGTCAGTTCATTCTTTCCAGAAAAGATGGTGGTCTTTCCAAACGTAATATTTTTGTTTGGTTTATTTGCCAATATGCGAAGGACACCTGTTTTCGAAATACTGAAAACTGTCACGTGTTAATTCGGCGCATCAACACTAATGTCAAAATCAAAGTACTATAACTTTATTTCGAGTAGAGCATCTTTTATCCTAAATAAAAAAATAATTACAATGGTAGAAATTGTGTGCAGAAAACTTATGCAATGCAAAGCTCAAATAGTAATGCGGTGTTTGAGGAATATGTTTAGCCATCAATTACGCTTCGAGACCTACCCCATCATCAGCGCCGATTACTTAGGGTTGATGACGCTGCCCGACCGCTCAGCACAACTACCCCAGAGAAAACCAGAATTGAAATGTCAATACAATTAAAGCTAACATCTCAATTGGACAAGCAATTGGTGCAGACGCATGCGATAGTGGCGTTAACGTGTTGAGTTCATACGTGAAGCCAAGATGCACGTGCACACTGTCCACGTAAACGCAATCAATTACGAGCCTGTTGCATGTGATGACGCATCTGTTGGCTCTGGGGCCCGTAACATAAAAGTGATTTTGCGATCAATTCCAAACAGTACATGATTTCCCATACACTTACGATTGATTTCAAATCTTTATGTTACAGGACCCAGGTTAGCTCTAGGGAGGCGTTACTGTTGTGAGGTTTGACACATACTTGACGCATCGTTTAGTGGCCATTGGTGCATCTGTTCAGGAAGGGAACAAAATTCGTAAACGTAGCTAAAAATACATTAAGATAAAAACAGACATTCCAACACCTACATCTTCAGAGATTTGCATGATTCACCAACGTATTCCCAGCGTAAATTCTAGCAGGTTTTCCAAATATAAGTTGACGGTGGCTTATGGACATTAGAGAACGAGTGCGCAACTGATATGCGCAACAAATGATGCGCATATCAGTTGCGCACTTGTCATTCACCGCGCACATCAGATGCACACTTGTTTTTTACCGTCCACAAGCTTCCGTCAACTAATGTAAAAAAAAAAAAAAAAAAAAAAAAACCCTACTAATTTTATATAAATTATATAATATAAATATAACTTTTTACGGTCCTTACGAGCAGAATTTTCACGAGATACGTTTAAATCACGCTCGATTTGTACGGTTAACTCTCAACTGACGTCCCAACAAAATGATATGACGGGTTGCAAACAGAATAGTTATGTGTACGGGGAAAACAAATAGTGGCAATGGGAATGTGCTCATTCATTCTAGCGGGTGGCTAATCTACAGAGAATGTTTTTTGAGATTGTCATCATCTCTCGGACATTTACTCCTCTCTCCGGTGAAAGAACGATGGGGGCTGTAACATGGATGATGACATATTTTAACACATTTTCCATTTGCCCAGTGGTAAGCTTGTTAGGTGTTCCCGTATCTGCCAGTGAAGGTTTATCAGGGGTTTATGTCAAGTATGAAGACTGTGTTATTGGCGTAGACCAGCTGCAAAGCTTCTAAACAACAGTTTCAATATTGTTGTTGTTCACATACCTTTGCCAAACATTAAGATTTAAAAGAGAATGAGGGTCCAATAAACAATCAAATGTGTATGAGGACAAATCGATTTGACGCTTGATCAGACGTCTCTTCACTACTAAAACAATTGAATAGCACGATATAAGCTATTTTCGGAAAAAAGTTAGGTCGAATGCAAATTCAATGCTCCTTTGTAATGATATTAAAATCGGGACCGGCTTGTCATTATTGTGAGTTGAGTACACGGAGTACGGATCTAATGTATATTGTGTTTTTTGGAAACAGTTTATATTGTGTTAAATCCGATTTGACATTTGTTTTTATTCCGTTTACATATCTTTCTCATACGTGTTGATTTCCTCTGATATTATAAGTCAAACGTTCATCTCTTGGCTCAGACGCCTTCATTATCAGAAAAAGTGCATTGTAGTAGTAGTAGTAGTAGTAGTAGTAGTAGTAGGAGTAGTACTAATGATAATGAACGGCTTTTGTATAGCGCTTATCAATTCTTCATGAGAATTCCCTAAGCGCCCTACCATTGCAGCATCATTACCCTGGCTTTAGAAGTGCAGCTATTAGGCGCATAAGATTTTTCAAGGAATAAATTCCTACCAGGTGCTCATTCATCTCACCTGGATTGAGTGCAGCACAATGTGGATGAATTTCTTGCTGAGTGAAATTAACGCCATGGGTGGGAGTCGAACCTACGACCCTCTGGTTGAAAGGCGAGAGTCAAAACCACTACATCACGGAGCCTGTATTGCCTGTATCACTATTGAAACCATGTTCATATCTACCAAAGATCAGTGGGCGCCGTTACATAAACGTTTTCGATTAATCGCAAATAAAGAATGCCAATAGAGATACTCGTCGCATGCTAATTTTGTTTCATATGCTGGTCGGTAACAAATCAGATTTGCTCTTTAAAGCCCAAGTATAGTTTTGGTAAAAGCGAATATTTTTATCGCCAAATTTTGTCTTCAAATCTACTTAAAAAGAAACATGATATCATGAANTTGTTAGGTGTTCTCATATCTGCCAGTGAAGGTTTATGTCAAGTATTAAGACTGTCTTATAGCATGTGTTTGTAGATCGACCATCTGCAAACTTTCTAAGCACCAGTTCCAAGATCGACGTCTTTCACACAGTTATCAATCATCAACATTTTCTAGCGCATTGAGATCCAATAACTGATAAAATTTGTACATAGCATGAAAAAAAAAACCGCCAAGAATGAGGACAAACGACAGACCAAACCTCTTTTAATAAAGTAAAATTTGAATACGATTAATATTTGCTTTTATTCCATGCAGTAAGATCGTTTTCTCAAATATGATGTATTTCCTTTAATATGAATAATGAGGAAATTTTCAAACGTTCATCTCGTTGGCTCTCAGTAGCAGAAGTAGTACATTGAAGCAGCAGTAGTAATGGTAGTAGTAGTAGTAGTAGTAGTAGAAGTAGTACCTGCAGTAGTAGTAGTAGTAGTAGTAATAGTAGTAGAAGTAGTACTTGTAGTAGTACTTGTAGTAGTAGTAGTAGTAGTAGTAGTGGTATAGTAGTAGTAGTAGTAGTGGTACCTGTATCACCAATATTGAATTAGATGAGACCATGTTCATATCTACCAAAGATCAGTTGGCCCAGTGACATAAA
Organism: Temnopleurus reevesii; assembly: GCA_036244855.1. Taxonomy (NCBI): domain Eukaryota; kingdom Metazoa; phylum Echinodermata; class Echinoidea; order Temnopleuroida; family Temnopleuridae; genus Temnopleurus; species Temnopleurus reevesii. Next base: position 7,609 of record BQKZ01001119.1, read on the forward strand.
GGTTTACGATTGATCACTAATCAAAATAACCATTAGAAATATTTGTCACATGCGATATTTGTTTATAGCATTTAAAAACGCCATCTCTCTAGTCACCTATTCAGAAACGCGAGACAAATTATTTAGTATTATTACCCGGCCCTAGCATAGCTGTCAAGTTGGCGCTGTAATAGACTGACCAATAATAAACCAGATAGGCTCTTTAGAAATTAGCTATTAATCGCAAAAAGTTATGGTCACGGAGCCCAGGTGATGGAAATTATTCTGTATAAAGCATTAGCGTTAACTTCAAATAAAAATCATGATAATTATGATGATAATGATAGATATAATAATCAGAAGAAGGACAAAGAGAAGAGAAAGAAAATTCAGTTCACATACTGCCGACTCCACATTGGATGACTTCAAGTACGGTGTTGAACGCTGATGTTGGTGTTGCAGCAAAACCAACACCAGCCTCAACACCAAACTTGAAGTCTGTCGGTGTTTGGGGTAGACCTCACAAGATTCTGACGTATTTCCGGTCGTTTCCACTGGTTTCTGTATCACTTCTGTAAACTGACCNTGAAATGTGTATAGAAACTATATGTCATGGTATATATCCCCAAAATTCACATTTCTTTAATCTTTACCAAAACTATACATGGGCTTTAAGATGAGCGATTAATTGCAAATAAAACCTTTATGTAAGAGGCACAGCACAGCTTTAACACGATATGATATATTTTCGTCGAAGTAAGTCGAACGCAAATTCAATGTTCCTTTGTAATGCTATTCAAATCGGAACCGATTTGCGATTGTTTTGTCCGCATAGTTCATTTCACCGCATACAGACTAATTGTCCATGACCCACTTTATTTTGCGGAAAAAGCTTATATCGTGTTTGTTGTACTTTAAATAAAGATCATGATGATAAAAATGCTAATAATGTACTGCCGAATCCAGTCTATGCAGCGTTCGAGGCAAGGGGTGTCTTCGGTGCTAAAACCATTGAGTATTTGCTTCGAGAATCCAGCCAGAGTAGCGTGAAGCCTTCAAAATTAGACTGGTCAATTTCTAGCCTAATTATCTACCAATCCAGGTGGTAGATTTGAGCAATTGAGAACAAGGCACGTATGTTGCTTGTTCCTTATTGGTAGTGAGCAATCACACAATTTCCTCCTAATTCTGTGCAATACAAGGTTCCACCCACACCCAGCGGTAAGCGGTGTTCTGTTTCGTGAACTTCGTCATACATACATGAATATATATCCTACTCATTAAGAGGGAATTAAATCTTAATATTTCAATAGCTTAAAACAGCATTTCAAAGACTTGGTTTTTACAGACGCAGAACGGTATCAAATAATGCACACTCATAAAAAGGGGCGGAAAGCTGAAGGTGCACTTATGGTTTTCTTTGCATATTTCAGTTAAAGTGTTTAGTGGCGCCATACACGTTTCCATACACAATCCTTAATAGAGGAGCAAGCAAACTACTGTCCCCCAAAATAGTGTGCATCGAAAACACCACTAAACTTGTTTCTTACACATTAATTTGTGCCACAATATATGGAGGCATCGCGGTATAGTGGTTCCGACACTCGTCTTTCAACCAGAGGGCTATAGTCTCAAATATGTCCATAGTGTTAATTTCCATAAGCAAGAAAATGTATTTTCAGTGAACTGAACCCAGGCCAGGTAATGTGAATGGGTACGCGTAGTCAGAAATTCATTTAATGTAGCGGGTACCATTATTTTGGTAGCCTTGTTATAACCAGGTGATAATGCAGAACCCCTAGAAACTACTCGTATTAAGTGCTATATAAATACTGTGAATTATTATTAGAACAATTCGTATTTTTCAACGATTGGAATTTGGAATTTATTCATTTGAACGTCATTGACATGTACAGCCAACATTTTGTTCTGATTGGAATTTGGAATTTGGAATTTATTCATTTGAACGTCATTGACATGTACAGCCAACATTTTGTTCTGATTACATTTTTATTATTATTATTAAGTAGGCACTGAGTGGGCACTGAGAGTGCAGTGCCCTTTGTGACTTTCAACCTTGAAACATTAGTCCAAGAGTTTTCCAGTGTACGAGCATACTCCGGCAATGTTGCCTCCCACTGATCGTTTCCTTGCTGCTCCCTTCAATGTCAAATGGTGAACTTGATCGGTTGTTAGCCTGATTATGGTTTCATGTATTGCAACAGCATGGCGTGTAGTTCTGCATTCCATGCGTGCATTCGACACCATTGAATTAACGTGCCAAATAACTTGATTCAATTACGGTTTTTTTCGATGTTGTATTGGTATTCAGCTTATGCTTCGCTCAAAATTGTACCAGCATTTAAAGTTGGATGTTAGATTGTGAGCACGGTTGTGTCGATTGATGTAGAATGAAACAAACAAACATAAGAGCATTCCGTTTTCCAACACCACAAAAATACAGCATTAGTCCTAGCAAGGGCTCACTTGTAAATCAGGCCTTTATGGCTCGAATGTGACTATACCCTGCTTTTTATAAAGAACAAAATAAATAAAGCACAAAAAGGGACAAAGCTGATACCACCACAGAATGACACCACCACCACAACCGGTACAGTACCACCACCTGAACACATGACACGGTCATCACCGTAACCCCTACCGGCAACACTACCACTATTACCACTTTACCCATCCCCCAATTTTATTTTTTTTTTGCGGAGAAACATAAAAAAACGATTGTCATCTTGATAAATGGTATACTATTCAAACAAAAATCATCATTCCGTCATCTGAAATGGAACCAAAATAACACCACCATACAACTGTCACCGCTAAAAAAGTCATCATCATGATGCACCATCATCCCCGGTTGGTGATGCGATCCTCTTCCAACAGACACAAACACGCAATACGTAATACTAACATTCCCTGACACGATGGTGAGTGAAAGTCCGTGTCATTCAATTTACGCGCACTTCACACTGATATGCTATCAGTCTAAACACCTCGCTGTTTTAATATATGCCAGCTATTTAAGGGGCGTCGTTCAAAATTAGATCACCTCCGATCGCAAGAGCGAGTATTCTCTTGCATTGGATGGGAGTAGGGAGTGATTAAAAGAAAACAATCCTTTGATTGGTGAGGCGATAGACCGGGCGATAATGAATGGTAATTCATGAACAGGGGAGCGAGGAAAAACTTCCCCAGCTGAGGGAGTATAATGGAGACGTTTCTTTAAAGGGAAACTGGGTCACTGGTTCGTATACACCCAAGGAAACTTGGTGAATCCTGGGAAATGATGAAAATGGAGATAGTCGATCCTCTGTTCACTGTGAGCAGAATGGACAAAGGAAAATAGTAAACAACTTCATTCAATCCTTGAACAAAGCTTCATGATGAACACAAAATGAATTAACTTCCATGTTTATTCACTAAACAAGTGCGACATATGTTCGACATTTCTCCGCAGAATTAAAGGGAAGAATATCTCTTTTGTGAGCATCTAGCTTTTGTTCATGATTGAAAGGAAGTTATTTGCTTTATAAAAATTATTTGTTATTTCTCTTCTCAGTGATTGTTTGATCATAGGGTATTGAACCACGATAAACTTGCTTCGATCCTTGATTCTGAGGAACCTTGCGTTTTAAGGTTCCTTGCCTTCTATGGGGCTCAGTCCAACATTTGTGTAAATAACCATAACCAACGTAAATCTAACCCATTTCAAGGTACATATGAACGGAAATATGCAGTGGCTTCATTGGGTCACGTTGATGTTATGAATTAATTAAAGTCTTACAACAAACAGTTGAAATGTCCTACTACGCTGTTATGCCTGTATTCACATCTACTTTTGATACCCGGTACATCGCATTCCGGTACTCTTTCTTTTCTTCACGTTCTCCAATCGGATCCCTTTTAAGCCCATTTAAATATGGAAGTACCCCCCCCCCAGACACACACACATAAACACCTCTTCTCTCTCCCTCTCTCTCTCTCTCCCTCTCTCTCTCTGCCTCTATCTCTATAATATATATTACCTCTCTATACATTTCTTTCCCGCATCTTCTCCATTTATTTCCTTCTCCTCCACTTCGCCCTACCGTCATCGATCTCCGTTTTCCTCTTTTCTTTTTTATTCCTTGTTGTTCGCACTCACTTTCCTTCCCATTCCCGACAATATTCTTTTAACCTTCCTTATATCTATACCATCTTCTTTCCTAGCTTTTTCTTTGTCCCAATTCCCATCTCCAGTACGCAACTTCCCGGTTGAGAAAGTTCATATGGGATTCAAATGGCACGAGATAGTAATCTCGCTCTGACGCCCCGGTTCTACTTTCGCAAATAAGAGTGGGAAACGTTTGTTATTTTGCTTCACTTCAATCTATGATGTTAGATGCTGCTCTCCTATATTTGAAAATAAACTGTATTTTATGTGCGATGTATTTCTATTCGTATTTTAAGAATGTGACTGGGGCTTTTGGAAAGAAGGAATTCAACACTAGTGTGTACGTCCCAATATACCTCTTTCTATATACTCTATGTATCGGAAAGCAAAGCCAAATTCTACATACCTTTTATACATTATACAATGGTGAATAGTCGGTGACATAGATATATTATTGCAATGCTGTTGTTTTTTCAGTGAAAATAGAATATGCTCTTAGGGACATCTCAGAGTGATTTGAATTATATTTCTTATTAGTGAACAACACAACTTCATGAGTCTGTTGAAACAGATAACAATTTAAATTTTTGTTCTTTCTGCAAAGAACATAGGATGCTTATTTCTCCATTTTACAGTTCGTGGCAGTAGTCTCTGTAAATTATTTAATTATTTCGTAATCGGCATAAGTGCATTCGAACAATTTCGAATTTATAGACTATTACTTCATAAATTCCCTTTCTTGTACATGTGTTTGAATAAATAGATATAATAAAATGATGGTACTCTGATGCAAAGAGTGTCATCAGAAAATACAACACAAATGTGAACCGCATTCGTTTTGATATCAGTGCGTTTTCTTCAGTGTCGCCTTATTACAAGGCTGGTGGAAATTATGATTGAAATCTTTTCCTGCTCCATGGCTTTGCAAAATACGGTTGCAAGGAAGTGTGAATTCATTAAGGACTCCAGCGCAAAGTTTTTGATTGATTGGCCCTGGTTGGTATGCAGAGGACGTACTTACATCGGTCATTTACACCCAAGTGGTTTGTATAGGCAGTAGCGGGAGTACCATCCAAGCCTACTTCAAATTTGTGAATTGGATTTATACAGCTCGGGATGTAACCTGAGAAGCTACCTACCCGTATCCCTCGATACACGTACGTTTATAAACGCGAGCAATGTCTTGGTTTCTACTGCTGTATTTTAATCCTACCTAAAATGTTTCGAAAATTATTTTTCATATGATAATATTGCTCAGACTATTTAGCAGGTAAGGCAACAGACATTCTTGCATCGATTGTAAGTTTGGATACTGGGATACCGAAGCGACTCTCCCTTTCCGACTCTCCCTTTCCGACTATCACCCCTCCCCCCCCCCCCCCCCCCCCCCCCCCCCCCCCCCCCCCCCCCCCCACCCATTGGTTGATGTCTGACAGAAGGTCTGAACGTTAAAAAAAGTCCAACGGAATAATGAAAGCTATTTATTTTTCGATATTGATTAATTATATGCCTTTTTATTGTGCTTTGTTCTTTTTATGTGATGTTCTATGACCACATTCTCCAAGTCGCATATAGAAGCCCGGAAGCAACATGATTCAACACAACTCTTTGTTCAATCATGTTGCTTCCAGTATTTGAACATGTTTGAGATTCATTACAAATAGATAGATAGATAGATAGATAGATAGATATATAGATAGGTAGATAGATAGATAGATAGATAGATAGATAGGTAGATAGATGAACACGGTAAAAAACCGAAACAGATTTTTTACAAATCTTACCTTTAGCGCTTGTTTTGCTTTGTGGTTAACATTGTTTTTTTCCTTCAAATTATACTCAGTAGTTCTCTACAAATCTACAAATCTCATCCTCCACGAATCACGGAGCAGGATATAACTTTCACCTCAAAGTAGTGGTTCGTGGTAAAATCTTAAAATACCACAATGATTAAACGTGACTGACAAAATTATGCGCTCCATGTCATAGAGATGACCAGAAAGTTTAATTACAATGTGCTATATGACTAGCAATCACAGCTGATGTCCAAACGGATGGTGCCATATCCGATGATAAAGAAAAAAGGGGTGGAGAGGAAGAATGAGAGGTGAGGAAGAAACGAGGAGAAAAATTTGAGAAAGTAATAAACGAAAAATAAAAAACAAACAAAAAAAAAATATCAAATATATATAAAGAAATAAAAATAAAATACAAAAAAATATAAATAAATAAAACAAAAAAAAAAAAAAAAAAAAGAAAAACCTTTTAAAATAAAAAAAAAAAAACATGAGGGCTATCATTGAGTGTAATAAAGGGTCGCTACATAGCTTTAGAAGGCACAACCCTGTGTCTCTGATGTGTTACAGGAGAGAAGTGAGATAAAACGATAAGTGAGAAATGGGAACAAGAGGATGAGAGCTGGAGAAGGGGTATAATGCCGAATGAGGAAGATATATAGAGTTTAAGAGAGGGCGTATAAAATGGATGGATAGAGAGAGCCTTGTTTCTTCAAATGTGCATGAGGAAGTTTGAGCGTTCAACAAAAGGAAATTAGCACTTCTAACCTGTTCATCAATGTGATGGAATACTGACGATAGTGTCAGTAGTCAGGTTTCATTTAGCATCGTACAATTTTCAATTTTGTGCAGAATCTTAAAAACGATTGAAAAGCCTTTACAATCATAAATCTACATGTATAACGCCCTTTTTATTTCAAGTTGCTTTGTAATAGCTTATGATGAAAGTTGTTAAACCATGTGTGCCCTATATGTGTGCTCGTTATTATTGACGTTTGTCAATGATATCAGTAATATTAATAATGATTAAACAATATATAATGATAATAACTACAATAATGGCTTTATACTGATGTTCTATACTCTTTGCCATTGGTTACTTAAGTAAATCGTTGTCAAATAATCTTAAATAAGAATAAAAAAAGGAAAGAAAAAAAAGAAACAATGTACGACTCCACAAGTTAAGGCCACCAAAGATTTTTTTTAATATTGCTTTGAGGAGGTTACCTTGCTCATTCCGCAAATGCCACAAATTAGATTTTGGTGTAAGAACCTACCAAAAGTACAAAAACCGGTAGATTTACCAGATGTCAATATTCTTCAACTCGAAAAACGCTGCAAGCCTTTAATATACCTGAGGGCTGATGCATTTCACCAATTCCTTATTAACGTAAACGTTTGTCTTCGCTGAATCCTGTGTATCTAGCCAGTCTGAGTCGTTTGATACATCTGTCAGTCAATGCTCGGCTTACCGCCCAGAATCAATCGAGATGAAAACAAAAACTAATTTTCTACCTTAAAGCTACTCTATACTCTCTCTGATTACTGCCGTGCTCTTCTGCTGAATGAAAAGGAAGCCGTTGATAAATTAGGGCACGATTTTGTGTCGGATTGGCTGGAGCGTGTTAAACGGGGGAGGTTTTTTTTTTTGTCTGACCAGGTATCTGTGTCCGTTTGTTTGTTATCTAATATCTAAAAAGAAACAGAAATTTGTATAACATATTGATTAGAAAAAATATGTACGTTTAAGTTTTTTGGGGGGGGTTGTTCATTCTAATACGTTCCCTTACGGTTGTTTCAAACGCTAAACATGCCGGGATATGTTTCTAGTACACTGGATTTTGTGTTATTTACACTTCGCGAAATCACTTCAGTAGTAGAAAAATATCTCATCGTGCATTCTGATTCGAGAAATCGTAAAGGAACGTATTGTTATTGTTTTGCTGATGTATTTGGCAATCGCATACTTTCGATTCGGAATTTTCACATTATTTCAAAATACTTGCACTAGTGTTGACATTCACAGCAACACTTCCCGAATTTCTTGTTTGTAATTTTATCCGAATTCTTTGAAAAAGAGGTGCATGTGAAGAAAGCACTTTCAGCGTCGCCTAAATGTTGTTCATTCATACATCTTTACCTTTTAGAACCTTGCTGTGTTTTCTCATGTCACCCCATTTATCATGTTTGTAGATGGAAAATACGCTTAAAAGTGGTTTGTGTTTTCTCAAGTGCAAGAAGCACTACTTTCCAGAAAATTAAATGTGTTGGCCTTTTCCACGAATCGTTACATAAAGTTTCAGGACTGGTGTTCCAGAAAATTATTTTGTTTATCACATGCTATTCTCAGCATGAGCAAAATGCTTAAATACATTTGATATCTATGTTTGAGAGTTTCTATATTTTTTTTTCTCTTTTTTTCATTTTTTGTTGGTTTTATTGCATGTCCTCCTTATAAATTTCTGGAAATTACGCTTTTCGAAACTAATACAAAATTTTGCCTATGTATAATATTCACTAAGATTTTACATATCGGCTAGTCAGTTTTGATAATAAAACTCATTTGTGGAACACTTTAAGAACTTCCAATGGAAATTTATACTATCACAGTAGAATCATGATAATCAAAAATGGTTTAATACATTTAATATTCAGTGATAAACTGCATGTTGGTCACTGTCACAAAAAAAAGAATGTTCGAGCAGTAAATTTATCGAGCGCGTCCCAATACTACCCGGGTTCATTGAAACTGTTGCACGCTCTTTGATTAATCATCTGCTCCGTTCTATTGTTAACTCTGCACTTGTATTCAGACATTTTTGGCTGATTCGTCTCAAATTTCCGTTCGAAATAAGATTTATTTTATGTTAAATGTTCTCTTCTTTCAATCAATTTCATTTCGATTTGTTTTCGTAAAATAGAATTAAACGTAATGGTAGGTACTTTTAGAACAAAATTATCTAAAATGATCAAGAATAACTAAATAAATGAAAGTTGCCAAAACATTTTCTGAAAAAAAATCCATAAAGCCAAATCAGACTATTGAAATGTACTCTCACATGTTAATTTATATTCTCTGGTGGGTAATACAGAAAAGCAATCTCGGTAAGGATGTATGTATTAAAGCACTTAAATTTGTCTTGTTTGTTGCTCTAAATAAGTATTCTGACATGTGATTGACACTTAACAGCCTATATATACAAACGCACAGTATACGCTGATCAAACGTCGAACTGACGTTCGGCTTCTGCTCAAGGAGCGTACGACGAGCGTCAGTCCACCGTATGACCTGCGTCTTTGTGCGTATAGTGTTTTTCATTTTCGAAAACACTAGGCCAACGCAGGCTAAACACACAAAGGTATGAGTGGGCCTTTAGGAAAGCTTTAAGATATTTCCTAATAGACTGTAGCTTAAAAATGGTTTATTGACGAGAAATAGAATAAACATGTAAGGTGAACATTTATACCAATAAGAGCTTTATACAAGATTATAACGAAATGACATAAATATCTCGGGTATATGTAAGTATTAATTCAAACCATAACTATATATAAAACATATTAAACGCAAACTTAAATACACTCGATGCCTTTTTAATTGGGAGGGGGTAAGTGAAAGGCAAGGGATAGCACAGTCACAATTCATAGATTGTCAGACAACCTTTTTTTTCGTCTGGAATATTATTGTAGGATGTGAACAGGGTATTGACACGCTGGGGCTTGGAAGAGGTAAACCTTGCTCCAATTGGCAAAGACAGTGTTTTTACTGTCCGGTGGCTGTTTTGGAAGCCATTGGCGAATACACATGTTCTCTCGTTCTTCCGTAACCGATCAAACAATGATGCCTGCTCATTCCTCTTGACCCTATGGCGATTTGAAAAGTGTCTGAGAGTTAAAAAAAAAAGTCTTATTGACTGTTCAGAAACTTTAAAGAACTTATTCCAAAATCAATTTATCTGAATTGATATGTTGATGTGAGATTTTTAGTTGAAAAGGTGATGTGTGCTTTTTTTATATATTGCTTCTTAGAATAGTGTGATAATGATAATTATCGTTATTATTATTCCCATCATCACAATTTTCATCATTGTTATCATCATAAATGTTGTCATTATTTTTACCATTTGATGTTCTTATTGTTCTTATACGAAACATGTTCATATCTACAGATGATCGAACAACTTTTTTTCACTTTCGGTTTTTGTTGTCCTTGTTGTTTTTGTTGTTGTTGTTGTTGTTGTTGTTGTTGTTTGGGGAGGTTGCGGGCCGTTTGAGTTGTTAACGTTTGTTATCAATGAAACTATCCAATGCAGAAGGTCATAATAGTTCAATTGCTATGGCAAGATATTCATCCACGCCGTGTTCCACTCGACCCAGGTGAGGCAGGAATGTTTTCCTTGATATACAGCACGCTACTTGCAGCTGAATTATTACAGTCTATATGATTATACTAAATTATAGGGTGCTCGGGAATTCTAATAGTTAGTTTTAGGCGCTTTATATGAATGTATAATTATCAAACATCATTCACAACGAAAATTATGGAAAGAAATAATCCAAACGTTGCAATCGATTTTATGTCTCTTCATCGAGAAGTGATGAGTGAAACATCCACATGGTTATATTCCTCACACTCACCAATCTCTGTAGTACAATTCCACGACGAAAACATACCAGCAGTCGTTCAATCAGTAACTCATAAAATGTAGATGGTGATGATGATTGGAAGGTTTCTATACCAAAGGATCGCATCCAGGTATGTCATCTCCTCTTCATTCACATCATGTACCATCTTTGTTCGCATTTGTCATCAAATTATCGCCTATTCGACGTGGCACGCATATACCGCGTTTTTCATGTTCGCTATATAAATAGTTGCTCTCACGGGAAATCGAGAACTTGTGGTGCTGACAGATTTACAGTGATGTTGGTCCATGTTATGACGCTTTATGTTCCTCTGTCTCTATCAACTTCTCTTACGATGATGTTAAGCTCTATGATTAGAGCATGATTGGATTTTTGCCTCGGTTTTTGGATTCCGACATTCATCTCTAAATGTGTTTTTGTGAAATGAGACGCCGTGCATTTGGGCAAACCATTGTTCATGCAATCGTTGGGGTGGGGGAATATTAGAAAAAAAGTTTGTCATTAAGCCCAAAGAACCAGAGTTTCAATGCATATCCCTATAGCGCATGATTATTTATTGTTGACTGTTTCTAAAATCTCTTATCATTCCAATTCGTATTTTAGAAGATAAAGAAGCGTAAATCATCAGTGAACTTGAACGAAATATTTCAAGTCGTGGAGGAGCTTTGCGCCAACGGATACTTCAATGTCTAATCCTATTTCAATTACACCCTCGTTGAACACGAGAACAAAAATAAACCAGACTTTTGGAGATTTGCAAAAACTATCATGTTCAATTGGGGTTGATTTTCAAATCTTGCGTTTGATTTCAAAGTACTTATAATTATGGTCCGATTGGTCACATAAATTCTACGATTCGATACTTGATCTAAGGTAGATGTGAACATATTTTCTCTCATGAATTTTATAATAGTAATAAAATTATGTACTTATGGGGGTCGTAATGATGATTATGATGATAATGAACATAATAATAATGATAATAATGACAGCAATAATGATAGTACTAAGGATAATGATAATGAAAATCATAAAGTAACATCTTTCAATTTATACAAGAATATGTGGTAGGGTGACGAGTGTATGTATGTTCACCTTGTTCATTTTGTATGACCTCTCATAACAAAGAGCTGAGACCAAAGAACCAATCTGATAAATCCATCTCCAAGCCACCCTGCTGCAAGAAACTATCGAGAACAAACTAGAGAAAAGCTCGTTGAAACGTGTATTACAGTAATACATTTTTCAAAAGAGATATCAGCTGTTTAGCCTGTACCAGTATCAGTACTGTCGAATGTAAAGGCCTTCCCAGTCACCCAAACTGCGGCGCCACAAGCTAGGCGACCAAAGGGCACAGCGGAGATAGAACCAGGTCACCATCGGTTAAAACACCATGATCTCAAAACACATGCACCTCTCTCCTTTATCTTATAACTCACCCCTAAGGGCAGTCAGCGATGCCATAAGGCGCAGGGCATCCGCTGTCTGTTTATACCAAAAATGTTATATTAACAGCATGTGAGTTCATCCATAATCCAATCGGAACATTTTATCGACAGCAGGGGCAACAAACATTCAGGGAGTTATTAAAGCTGAGAGGTCGTGCTCCAATCAAAACGACCATTTTGAAAGAGATGAAAGGGTTGCGATGGTAACAGGATCTCAAAATATGATAGCGTATTACTTAAATGATTCTTGGGAGATCAGAGAGCTGTGTTATTCAATGAAAATGAAAAATACTTTTTGTCATTTCCGGATCGGAGTCTGCTAAGTTCTGAATGATATTGATGTCTGCTTCGAGGCAAATTGAACTCCTTTCTTCCCCTATTTTGTAAGAATGAAACATAGTAGGTGCATATGCCCCCTTTATTAACCGGATTAGCTCTGCATTTCTCCGTAATGTATTATTCGGTTCCCATTGTACTTGTCCTCAATATCCTATTCCTTAAGGTGGGTCGATGTCCTCACTTTGGTGTAACCGATTTGCTTGCTGCAAGCAAAATAATACATCTTCCATGAAATGGGTCATGACATACATATGTACATGGCATGTTGAATTATTCGACGACACCATAGTCGTTGTGTCTCAAAGAAAACAGTGATGCATTTTTTTTTGTATATGAGGTTCTTGGAATCTGTGGGAGGGCAAGACGTGAACTGCTTCTTAAAACCTCTCTCACCAAATAAAAATTTCACAAGATTTTGGAGTTATCCTGGAAATTTGATGGATACGCTAACTCAAATAATGTATTTTTGCATAAGCAAAGTCTGAAGGAGGAATGTGATAGCAGCAGACTTCCCAAAATATGCTAAAAATGGGGACGACTATTTGTAACACGGTAATATTGACGGATGTAATGTTGCAAGTAATATTGACGTGTACTTGGTTGCATCACGGAATTGTCATGGTGACTGCTAAATTATAATTAAATGTAGTCTGTATTTCGCAGCAAAGACACTAAATGATTCCTCAAAGATGTTTAAGCATACTCTACATTGTTATAAGAAATAACTTGCAGTCCATTTCCTTCCTTTGTGATGCGAAATCGTTTCAATCGTTCTGTTACCATTTTGTAAGTCCAATAAAAAAATGCTATTTTTCCTTTCTAAGTGTTCTGACTCTTGTATTCCACTTCCATAGGTTGACCTATAAGTTGTAGAAGCGAGTTGACTGATAACTGTTTTTTTATAACCCGTCTCCTCATCTTCTCGTCCTGTGTCAATCTCCATCATCTCTTTGTCTAGTTTAGTACCCTACTCTATCAATCGCTCGTTATCTCTTTCTTTCTTTCTATTTCTTTCTCTCTCTCTCTCTCTCTCTCTCTCTCTCTCTCTTTCTATCTCCATCACTTTTCCCATCTTCTCTTCATTATGACGGGAAAAATGTTATTTTTTCTTTTTAAGTTTTCGGAATCTTGTATTACACCTCAAAAGGTTGACCTATAAGTCTTAGAAGTGAGTTGACTGATTAATGCTTTTGATTTTCCTCCTTTCCTTTTTTTCCCCCGTCTCATCAAGTCCCCGTTCTTTGTCTAGTTCAGTACAACTTAATATTGCATTTGTATTGAGTGTATATTTATTATTACAGCATGCACGGCACTTTTTCAATCGTCTCTTCTCACTTTCATTCACTCTCACTATTTATTTCTCTCTGTCTTTTTCTCTCTCCATCACCTTCCCCACCTTCTCTTCATTTTGACCTGTCCTTTCGTCACCTTCACACTCTTGCATTCTTCCCCGTGCATGTATTAATGCGATTTCTAGGCATTACATCTTGGGTTGTATTGACATAGCACAGATAGTGATGCGCCTACAGACCAAACATCTACACACGTGGTCTTGCTTTCTAGCCAATCTCAGCCCTATGGATGCCCCCAGTCTCACATGGATAGTTTCGCATATATACATCCTTGCAGATTTCTATATGACTGAGTGCTATTACCTGCAAAAAGTAAACAACGAACCGAATAGACCAAATAGTGTGCATCTGGACTAACAAGATGGGTTATATTCTTTCTTCACCAATCATGCCTTACACGGGTTGCAAATATGTTACCCTTCTTCTTATTTAAGGTTTAACGGCACACTAGTCAAATCTGACTATACGTGCCGAGCGACTGTTCAATTCAATTCAATTCAAAATAACATTTATTTTTTTCCTTCAAATAAATCAGTGATGTACAGTGTAGCAATTTACAATTCTAATCAAATTATAGGGTAATTAGAACATGAATCATTAAGGTACGTAAACAAATTGAAGGAAAAGGGCGCAGATCCAGAAGCAGAGCTTGTGTTGGATGCGCCGACAAATGTTACCCGAGCGACTGGCTTGATTTTATAGCTGGAGTAACATTTATCTAATCACTGAACCAACACATGTTGTTATACTAGGCTAAGTCAGACCACTTCGTCAGTCCAATCAGAACCATTTGAGATGGCAAGTTATTGTTCGAGTACAATAGCTCGTCACCCACAAACTTTAGTGGAAGCGTTCCGATACCACCGATTGTCCATTACAGACGAATCTCAAAACTGCACTGATTCCATGTCTAATTTTGATAGGAAAAAAAATGTAATTGTGTGACCGGGGTTTAATGTTTGCAGAATGTTGATGCAGGAGCGAATCCAGGTATACAATGTAAACCAATGACGGGCACTGAAGAATGCTTTGACAAGGTCGCCTCCAGGACACATAAATTCATTCAGAGGGGAATGCTTTTTACGTTCTCATGATCCGAACTACATATACATTTAATTGAAACATGAAAGTGTAAGTCTGTAGTGAATCAAAGTAGCGATTTTAAGAATTTATAGGATGCAATGAAAAGTATGGCTAGTCATGAAGAATGCGTTAACAATATCGCTTTGATGACACATTCTGTGGATGAATTCATTCAGAGGATAACTCTTTTTATGAACTCTACTTCCAATACAAGAACTTTAAAAGGTAATTTGCATATGAAATCATAAGTTTGCAAATTAAAATGTCAATATGATTTCCTATGGATTGCCAATATCTCGACTACTGATGGAATTACCCTGTTGAATTAAAACTGATAAATAAGTAAATTAATTAATCAATCAATGATTATTTGATGAATTTAATTTTACTGAAAAAGTGAAGAAAAAAAATTGGTTCATATCTTAAGGTACATTTTGGCAACATCATTTATGAAAATGTAATATTTTGCGTGGATGTTGATGCAGGAGCGAATCCAGACTGATATCCAGGTATACAATGTAAACCAATGACAAGCACTGAAGAATGCTTTGACAAGGTCGCCTCCAGGATACATAAATTCATTCAGAGGGGAATGCTTTTACGTTCTCCTGATCCGAACTACATTTAATTGAAACGTGAAAACACAAGTCTGTAGTAAATCAAAGTCGCGATTTTAAGAATTTATAGGATGCAATGAAAAGCATGGCAATTCATGAAGGATGTCTTAATAATGTGTCTTTAAAGGATGCTTTTCACGAACTCTGTTTCCAGGACAAGAACATGTACAGGTAATTGCAATATGAAAGCATACGTTTGCAGATTCAATCGTAGGACTTCCATGGAAACCAGTATCTAGACTACTGATGGAATTAACTTATTGAAATAAAACGAATAAATGAATGAAAAAAAAAATTATTAATTTCACTTTATCAGAAAAAGGAAAAAGCAAAAAAAGTTTGCTTCATATGATATGGTAAATATGACAACACCATTTTTGGAAAAAAAAATCTCATCATTTTAAAAGAAACGATCTACTTAAAAGATTTTGAAATAAAGTGATGAAAGCAAATACTCCTATTTTTGCTGAAATAATCAATTTTTACCATGTTTATTGTATATCAATCGGATCTGATCTTACATTATACTTCGATAACAAAAAAAATCGAGTTATTCTAAGTTCGGATGTATGAAACTGAAATTGTTCAATTTATCGTTGCGGCTGTTTAGTTTTACTTTGAGGTCACAAAGTCAAAAAATTGTAAAAATCAATCGAAATAACAATGTAACACCATTTTATTTTTGTGTAGATTGAAATTGCAACAGTATCAATAAATCACATCATGGTAATATTTTGATACTATGATACCATCATGACACATAAAGATAAATTAGCGTTCATACAGCTTATTTTAGTATACATGTTTTACTCTTTTCGAGTATTAAAAATGATGATGAAATTTTAAAAAAATATAAGGATTTAGAGCATAAAAAGGATAAGAAAGGATAAGAAAGGTGATCGCAAGGACACTATCAAGCAAGTTCAAATAAGGAGGGCACATCTATATTACCATATTGTTCTGATTTTCATAATGCTTACAGATAATTTTAAAAGCTTTTGATTCCGATCACAGTTATATTGATGTTTTCATAAAGCGCAGATAAGATTCCTCCACAACACATCGATTCTGCTTTGATTGTCAACCATGTTGATACAGTGTTGCAATGACAAGGCCATTTTTCATATCCAAACGGTTTGAAGGGGAAATAGCATGTTTTATATACCTTTCGCTATCTCATTTTATCATTGTCAACCTTTTAACAATTATGAAGGGTTGTGATATATATCAGATGAGGACTTCATGATTGTGCGGCTCAGGAAGGTAATTTATTCTTTAGAATTCCAAGGAGTAAAGCCAAGACATCATTTAGGTCCAGAATTTAGCAATGGCAAGGTTGCTTGATAGATGCTTACCAAAAGGGAAAGCTTAACGGCATAAGTCGGCCTAATCGTACAGCCTCGGCATGGCTAAGTGTTTTTGGACCAATTTGGAACCTACGGACATACGCAGAACAAGTATACCATTTTATCCATCGTCAGCTGACATGTTGCAGTATGTTAGGGTGCTTGATTTACAAGGACTACATAACTGTACTTTGTATATTTTGGATTCTAAGGCGTTTACCATTCGATATTCAATATTTTTGCAATACAGATGTTTACGTTATTTAGGCCAATATTCTGTTACGATTTTTTTTTTTGCCAGTTAGTTCTTCTTGTTGTTCGTTTTGTTTGTAATGTGATAAGGTCTAGCTCTTGTCAACAATTGTTCGTTGTGCGTTAGAAAACATGTTTTATGACAATAAGTTGAGCAACACTGACTAGTTTTCCATTAAAACATTTTCATCAATATCAATCGGAAGTTCCAAATCGTCCCTCATTGATGATAATTTTATATCAAGTTACCGGTATAAGATATGATGACTGGTTGTGTGCATTTTCTATTGTTTAAACACCACTTGCAACTTTAAGGTAATTGGAAATCAGTCTGTATCTCATTGCCAACAGTTCCTTTAATTCTTCTGTATGTGAAATGAAAACTAGGTTCGACAGCTCAGTGATACGCCGGTATGACCAAACAAATGCAATCCCAGTGGGGGAATAGTAGGAATTAGGAGCACATACTGCGAATTGGCAACTGAATTTCAATTTCAAGTCGGTGGAATACTTTTCATTTTAGCAGTCACACTCAGTGAGCCTATCGGGGACAGGAGGCACATTATGGGACAAGTCACACATACAGGCTGATCCCACGCTGCGACCAACTAAGTATCTAAAAATCGAAATATCAACTATATCAACTCTATCAATATTTAATCAATGAATTTGTACAGTTGAGGTTGACAGAAAAGCGATCTTCAAACATCAGATTTGAAACGGAATAAGACAGAAATAATTGCCATTTGTTGAAGTGGTTTGAAAGCAGGGTGGGATCAGTCTGTTGGTGTGACTGCACTATGATGGCAAATGAGAATGAATGCTCAAGCATGCGTGTGTTTCAAGCTAGACAGGCATTCACGTGTAGATGGATGGCATTGTTTTCTAATTTTAGAATTTCGGGAGATGATCTTATCATCCACACTCAGACTAGTGCATGCTTTCTATCTACAGACTTAAGCCAAATGCATCACGTTTTTAATTTTTATCAAGACAAGTCGACATTTTTTTCTCTATAAAAAGAATACTACTCAGTATGTTCGATTTAAAAAGATTAAGTGTCACTTGGACAGCAAAACTTCGAAAATCGTTCCACACAACCTCATTGATTTGTTATTATTATTATACTTTACAAGAAATTTTAACATCATATTAAATGACTGCCGATAGTAAATTCAAAATAATTATACGATTATTAATATGTTAAGAAGATGGTTGAAAAAAAGTTTCCATCATGATGCAAACATACTTAAAATACGATATCAATCTGTTTTTCTAATGACATACTTACTACTCACACACATTGGCCCGTATTCTGATGTCAGGTTTAACTTGCACTCGAGTTTAATCCTGTGGTTTAAGTATGGGTAGCCCACAGTGCTAAAAACTTAATTTAAACAGTATAATTCTTGTGTTAATTGTTCTCTTTCCCCATGCTCTAATAATGTAGAAAACTATTTAAGTTATTATTCCAAGACAGTTTTTAATACTGTGAGTGCAAAATGAGCTGGTGAATTAAACACCGATTGTTATAGATTCAAGCCTCCTTTGGCTTCCCATACTTAAACCATAGATTTAAACTCTGACATCAAGAATACAGGCCATTGTCTATCGGCTAATTAGAAGCGGACAATTGCCGTTTTAGCAAATGTTGTTTCACCACAACTTATTGCACTATCTCTCTTACCATCAACGAATAATGTCATCACTTTGATATACATTCTCAAATTAGAGATCATAAAGCAACCATACAATGGACCATTTATAGACAAATGAAATTTTGCTCGCGGATCGGTTGATATTCAAAACTTTGAAAAAAGCGGGCCTTTCTGTATTAATGTCCCCACGGTATTATTATTATTATAATAATAATAATAAATGCAATTCATATAGCCACGCGTATCCACTCTGCTGAGTGCTCAAGGCGCTTTATATTATTATTACCCTGGCTTTAGCCCGGCAGCCATCCGCGGCGCACTTGGCAGGTACCCATTCACCTCACCTGGGTTGAGTGCAGCACAATGTGGATAAATTTCTTGCTGAAGGAAATCGACGCCATGGGTAGGATTCGAACCTACGACCCTCTAGTTGAAAGGCGAGATCACGACCACTACACCACGGCGAGTGTTTGGCATCTCACTCTGATGTTAAAATTCTTTCTCAAGTAAAAATCACGTGCCACGGTCAATTATATACCACTGTCACCATAATTAGTGGGTTTCCAAAACTGGTGGACGGTAACTGATGTGCTTTGTGAGTGACCAGTGCGCAACTGATGTGCGCATCATCTATTCCGCTTGTATAGTTGCGCCCTCGTTTTCTACTGTCTCGAAGTCTCCGTCTATCAACTCCGAAAACCCACTATTGTAACAAACCATCACGGAGGTCATCTCGGTACTTTACATCTCCAGTCGCTCATGATGACCAATTAGTAGAGTTCATTACCCCGACTAATTATAACAAATTGGTCATTTTCTTGGCATTGATCTCCCGCAGAATTAGCCGATGCCGATTAGTTTATAGAATACTTATGAGGTCAAGACTCGGTCGAATCGCCTNTGGGATCAGTCTGTTGGTGTGACTGCACTATGATGGCAAATGAGAATGAATGCTCAAGCATGCGTGTGTTTCAAGCTAGACAGGCATTCACGTGTAGATGGATGGCATTGTTTTCTAATTTTAGAATTTCGGGAGATGATCTTATCATCCACACTCAGCCTAGTGCATGCTTTCTATCTACAGACATAAGCCAAATGCATCACGTTTTTAATTTTTACCAAGACAAGTCGACATTTTTTTCTCTATAAAAAGAATACTAATCAGTCTGTTCGATTTAAAACAAATTATGGGGGTGTTGTTCAAAATCAACTGCAAATCAACTGCAACCTTGAAAATTGTAACGCGCATTTTCATTCGCGCACGGTATGCGCATTTAACAAGACGCGCATGAAACAATAATTCTGATTGACCGTTCCGATCAACTGCAACTTGCGATCAATTGCAACTTTTGAGCAACACCCCCTAAGTGTCACTTGGGCAGCAAAACTTCCCACACAATCTCATTGATTATTACTATTATACTTTCCATGTGATTTTTACCATCATATTCAATGACTGCCAATTGTAAATACAAAAGAATTATACGATTATTAATATATTAAGAAGATTGTTAAAAAAAATCGTTTCCATCATGATGCAAACATACTTAAATACGATATCAATATGTCTTTCTAACGACGTGCTTACTACTCACAATTTCCGTATTACCAAATGTTGTTTCACCACAACTTCTTGCACTATCTCTCTTCCCCTTTCCGCATAATCTCATCACTTTGATCAAATAAGTATTTCTTGCTGGGATATACATTCTCAAATTGAGGGTAATAAAGCAAGGCATTATCACTAATAGTAGTTCTCCTAATTCCTTGAATAAAGCGACCATACAAGGGATCATTTATAGACAAATTACATTTTGCTCGCGGATCGGTTGATATTAACAAATTTGAAGAAAAAAAGCCGGCCTTTCTGTATTAATGTCCCCACGGTATTCGAAAATCCAGGGTGTTTGGCATCTCACTTTGATGTTAAAATTCTTTCTCAACTAAAAATCACGTGCCACTGTCACCATAATTAGTGGGTTTCCAAAATTGGTGAATGGTAGCTTGTGGGCGGTATCTGATGTTCGCTGTAGAAGACCGGTGCGCAACTGATGTGCGCATCATCTGTTGCGCTTGTGAGTTGCGCACTCGTTTTCTTCTGTCCCGAAGTCTCCGTCCATCAACTCCGAAAACCCACTATCATGCCTATTGTAGCAAACCATCACGGAGGTTATCTCGGTACTTTACGTCTCCAATCGCCCATGATGACCAATTAGTAGAGTTCATTAACCCGACTAATTATAACAAATTGGTCATTTTCTTGGCATTGATCTCCCGCAGAATTAGCCGATGCCGATTAGTTTATAGAATACTTATGAGGTCAAGACTCGGTCGAATCGCCTAACTGTTCGTCACGCCATTTATCAATGGAGATATTTACTAACGTTCTGTGCAACCATAATGTAGCATGTACATTTATGTCCGTTTATAATAATAATAATAATAATAATAATAATAATGTCTTATTTACCCAGGGTAGCCACATTCAGCTGTAAGGTAGCTGCTCTTCCAGCGGGTCCTGCATAACATAAAATTATTATTACCCTTCTCCTTTCGTAAATACCGAGCGCCTGGCAAGAAAGGCAGATGGTCCCATTTTTATAAGTCTTTGGTATGACTCGGTCGGGGATCGAACCCACGACCTTCCGTTCATGGAAGATGCTCTACCACTGAGCCACACATGACCACATACGAGTTTATGTGTACATGTATGTGTGTACTTTTAACGTGTGTTTGTGAAGGTGCTACGAGATTTGTGATAAATACATCGATCACATGTTACAAGATTTGTCAATTATACAATCTTTCTAAAATTATACACAAAGCAATATTATATTTGCTCGTTTGATTCTGAGGGTTATTGTGAATCTTTTCGGACGGCTACTCCAACACATTACAAATCATAATTAGAAATATTGCATTATGCTATTAAGTGCTACAAATTTCAAAATCTACGTCATAAAAGGAAAAGACAAAAAACTACTAAGAAAAAAAAATGCGAAGCAGAAAGTAATTGGCTGAAAATCACTTTGAGATTAAATCAATACAAAATACGTCGAAGAGTGATATCATCCGTGAATATTGTATTTTCTTAAAGTCTACAATTATTGATTTGTACTTGAAAGTATTAATTTCACTTGAATGAATAAATACTACAGAAGTCTGGAATTAGATGTCCGCAGGCGCTTTCGAGCATTATGGCGATTTTGAGCGATGACTCGAAAAAGTACATGTCTTTAACAAATGCATGTTTGCGAGAATACACGGCAGGAGATATATCTTGATCGATTATGCATTTTGTATTTTGTTTTTCTCTAGTTTGACGCAGCAGTAATGACGTTGGGATTTTATTTTTTCCCTCCCAATTAAATCTATTCATTCCTAATTCCTACGCCTTATTGGTAAAGAATTCCGTTTTCTATATGTTTCTAATGAATATAACATGAATATAACTTATTTTTATTATTCTATATTTTCATTTTTCTTAATATACATGTATATAATTTTAACTTTTAGTTTCACGTCGTAATCATCCCTGTGCCTTGTAATGAAGTTCTTCCCTCGCGTTTCAGTTTTATTGTCATTGTCCAATGCTTCCGCTTTCTAATTCCATGTGTGTTACATCATAGAACATTATTGAGCAGCAATACCACTTTTCAGAGCGCTCAGGGTGCCTTTTTCACATTGTTATTACTCTGACTTTTACAGGCTTAAACACTTTTAGGGTACAGATCTGCACCCTTGAGGTACAGATGCGCACCCTATAGTATGTCGCTACTGTACCTGCAGCTGCACTCCGAAGGGTGCAAAACTGCACCATATTGGTACTTTCTTAGTGCGAACACGTATAGATGACATAAAATGGTCGTCTCCCATTAGCCAACATAACACCATGTATATGAAAAAAAATGTAATCAGAACAAAATGTTGGCTGTATATGTCGATGACGTTCAAATACCAATCTTTGGTCAACAAGAAACGAATACACGATGATCTTTGACTGATCATTTGCTTTTTTGAGCTACTATCCATTAAGTACAAGCAATTTCATAACATGATGTTAGAGCGTATTCACGCGCTAAAATATTTATACTAGAAATATATAGATAAACTAGAACGATATACGGTGGAAAATGCGTCTGAACGATATGAAGCTAAGCGAGCCACTGCACTGTTATAGAACGTCTAACTCAGCTTGGTTGTGATAAGTCAATTATGTGGTACTTATTTATTTGTTGCATCTGAAAATGGGGTGAGAAAGATAGAGCACATCAATAAGATAAGAGGTAATGTATCTATATACACACATTTAGCATGTTCTGACGCCAGACATTGCAATGGAATGGCTAAAGAGACACATTAATAATTATAAAGCAAGGTAAAGCCCCAGTCACATAGAAGCTCCAAATGAACACGATTGAACACGACTCACTGTTAACTGAACGAAGAGTCGTGTTGAATCAGGATTTAAATGTGACTATGGGGGTGTTGTACAAAAGTTGCAATTGATCGCAAGTTGCAGTTGATCGGAACGCGCTAATCAAAATCATTGTTTCATGCGCGTCTTCTTAAATGCGCATACCTTGCGCTAATGGAAATGCTCGTTTCAATGTGCAAAGTTGCAGTTGATTTGCAGTTGATTTTGAGCAACACCCCCTTTGTCTTCATAATGGAAGCACTGGAGATGTGTAGAACGGAGATGACAATTGCTCTTGAATATGCATGATGTCTAAATTAAAATGTGAATAACGCAACAGCTCAACAAAAGTGAGAGTAAACATAACTACCGAGAGAGATGGAAGGTAGCTCCATGAGCACATTCTGTACATTCTAAAGGTAGACATAGCAACAAAAAAAACATGAACAAAGGGAGGGGAGCATATGCGGTGAGATCAGTGAAACAATTTAATATGCATATCGTGTTTGTGATTATTACATTGAGCCTTGCTTTGCAATTGTTGTTGCTCTTTTGAATTACCATGCATGTTGAAAGTCTAACTATGTTGCACTGCAAGCGATGGGTTCGAGAAGGAGAAAATGTATTTAAGAAAGATAAGGAGTTGATAAGGAGTTGATATGAATGATGATGATAATGAAGAGGAGAAGGAGGAGTATGATGATGATGATGGTGATGATGATGATGATGATGATGATGATGATAATGGTGGTGGTGTTGATTTTAGTTGACGAGTGAGATATGGTAGGTAAGGACATATCTGAAGGGGTCAATTAATAGTATTAACTCAAATTACTAATGCGTTTGTTAAAATTGTTTAATGTGTTTTATGTCGTAAATGCATAATGCATAAATGTCATCGCCATTAAATAATCCATGGGCAATAACATCATCTTCGACTCAATGTTATCGGGGAATACTGTAACACAGCACAGCGAAAGAGAATGTCTTTACATGAAGGCATTTATCACGTATCGCTCAAAATCAGAGCTCGCCCATTTGCCCTTGATATATTGTGGATTCGCGAAATAAAGAAACAAGAGGAAAATATGCTTTGTGTTGAAAGGGTGCCGCTTTCCAATATATTTCATAATGGGTGTAAACAGATCCTGTCGTGACGTATATAACCTTTGCCCTTTTCGCCCATTATATTCTATTCCACGATGATTTCTTAAAAGGACATTTCTCCAGTCATTTCCAAATTGTCCTTGAAGCATGCGTAAGAGTTTGAGAGGCTATTACGACTTACAAAAGAACAGATTTTGCTTACATCTAAACCACATCTTTACTCTCATCCTTCGTAGACAGTGTATTATGTCTGGTTATTTTACTCATATCTTGCTTTTTCCGTTTAAATTGTGAAAAAGAATGCACTCTTAACCTTCCTTTTCAGATTTGTACTTTGTCAAAACATCAAGTAGCATTCCGTATTTTTCATCCAGGGCCCATTATACTTTATATATATATATGTATGTATATACATGGTGTTACCATGGTAACAGCTGGCTAAAAGACTACTTGTTACATATGTTCATATGACAAACAATGTCCCAACACTTCACTAAATACCTGACGCTAGAGTCCGCAATGACATATAAGGAATATCATATTTTTTAAATTTGTTTTCTTTTTTCATATTTTCAGCTGTTCACTTCATATTCGTCAAAGATATTGTATGATGATAAATGAATGCCTTTCACAATTGAATGATCAATGAAAAATATTTTTTGATAAAAAAATCATATTCCCTCAGAGTTGCTCCATGAATCTTAACATTTCTTTTAATCATGATGAGCGGAAGCATTCAAAGAGTTGCTTCAAGTTTGAACGGTAATTCCAAAATAATTAATCCTCCTCTGAAATAATTTTAAAAAATCGTCAGAAGGATGCCACAAGATTGTCTAGAAATTGGAAAGTACGGGGTCAGAGAGATCACCAATGGTGTTAATAATATTTTCCTCACCGACAGCAAGAGCTCCCTTATGGTTGTGTATGGCTACCCTAAAATCATAGCATTGAGTGTGATACGTCACGATTGGTGAGAAATTAAAAAAGACTCGGGCTCGGAGAGATCATGAATGATATGTAAATACATGTATTAACATTCAGAGTCAAAGTTTCCTTATGATTGTGATGTCACATTTTAATCAAAGCATTGAGAGGGATGCCTGACGTTTGGACGGAAATCATAAAGGACAGAATAGACATGATAGAGATCACGAAGGATGCACAAATATTCACCTTAGAGACAACAAAACTATTAAAAAATATAATTAAATAAATACAAGTTTCCTTATGATTGTGAAGTTACCCTCTAATCATTGAAAGGGATTGGCGCTAAATCAAAAAGGACTCGGGCTCAGATAGACACGATAGATATGCAAATATTAACATCAGAGACAACCAAACCCGTCCAGATGGTTGTGATGTTTCCATTTAATGATAGCATTGAGATGGGGATGCCTGAAGACCGACGGGAAATCAGAAAGGACTGGTGCTAAGAGAGATCACAAAGGATGTGCAAATATTAAGACCAGAGACAATAAAACTCATCAAAGTTTCCTTATGATAGTGATTTCACCTTTAAATCATAGCATTGAGATGCCTGAAGACCAGCGGTAAATAAAAAAAAAAGACTGGTGCTAAGAGAGATCATGAATGATGTGGCAATGTTAAACTATAAACAATAAACCCCTTCAAAATGACTGTGATGATTCCCTTCAATCATAGCATTGAGAGGGTTACGTCACGATTGGCCCTAATTAAAAAAAATGGCTCAGACTCAGAGATACACGATGGATATGCAAATAATAACATCAGAGCAACAAAACTCGTCAAAGTTTTTTTATGATTGCGATACGTCACGATTGGCGGAAAATTAGAAAATACTGGGGCTCGGAGAGATCATAAATTATGTGCAAACATTCATATTGGAGACAACAAAGCCCGTCAAAATGATTGTGATGTCACCCTTTAATAATAGCATTGAGATGGGGATGCCTGAAGACCGGCGGGAAATCAGAAAGGACTGGTGCTATGAGAGAGATCATGAATGATATGCAAATATTAACATCAGAGGCAACAAAACTCGTCAAAGTTTTCTTATGATTGCGATACGCCACGATTGGCGGAAAATTAGAAAATACTGGGGCTCGGAAAGATCATAACTTTTGTGC
>BQKZ01001119.1:39627-53298 GCA_036244855.1 Temnopleurus reevesii
TTCCAACTTGATGGAACAATCTAATAACATGTCAAGTACATCGAGGACATGTTATTAAGCAAGTGTAGGATTGCAGCGCATGGATAAATGTATGCCAGTGACAAGAACCAGATCCATCTGTGAAACAATGACAATTACTGGCAAAGTGTTTCGTACACTATAGCACCAAATATAAACCGAAATATTATCCATTGACTACTGAAGTCTGTAGTTCCCTTTGACTTCCTGCATGATCTACCCGGTTCCAGTATGGGTTAAATGCTATAGAATAACGACGTTTATTCATAATAACACCTTATTGAAGGCTTGGCAGGTGATGCCATTTTTTATCAAATGTTACTCTGGAAAGAATATGGGCAGTTTTGGGGGGTGAGGGAGTGGGGATCGCTCTCATAAACGTTGAACATTAACTGGCCCTTACATACCCCCAGCCCTTTCTTTTGACATAGTACATCAAGTCCCATATATACTCACCCTTCCCCCTTCACTCTCGTCAAGATGTCTACAAATGTAACCCAATTTCACCTCTGCCCAGACCCGGGCAGGAGCCTTATTAGGATGAAATTTCGCCTCGAGTTACGACTTTATTGAACATGTAACAAGTTGGAGGTTTCAGCACCCGTTTTAGGTTTCTTGCCGGGGGAGCGCGTAGCCTTCTACCAAACTACAGGTGAAATAACATCCGCGCGTGTGTTGGTTTTCGCAAAGCGTTCGCACACTCGGAAGTTATGGAAGCGTTAAACTGCAAAGAGAATTGATCTCGAGAGTACGACTTGATAATCATATTTTGTCAACTTTCAAAAATATTAATTTTAGAAAGTCGACCATTTTAGCCTTTTTCAGTTGACTTTGCAAGATTTAAATGATTAGGTGTCGATTTAGCATACGTTATAAGTCGATCTTATCTTAAGGTTGACTTAACATAGTTATTAGTCAACAAGGCGATGTCATTTCATTTTGACATATCAATCTTCCTGTACCTGCCAAAAATGATAAAGCTCTATTTCATGCATGTCTTCATGTTTACTTGGTTTTTTTTTATTATGTCGGTAACAAGGTTATTTAAGTCGTCAGTTTTATCAATAATTTTATTTATTTCTTCTTTGAAGCATGATAACAATAATACAATCCTTTTTTATGAAAAGGAAAAAAAAGTCTTTACTAGTCAGCATTCTCACTTTTCGAAATACAATATTTCGAAAAAGTCTCAAACTCGAGTGGTACTTTAACGCTTCCGTTGGGAGCAAATGACAAGTGACAGAACGCTAGTATCCAATAATTGTACTACCTCGCTATAGACAATAACAGTCTGTTGAGGGTTGTGTTACTTTACAAAGAACATCAGCCATGCCTGTGGGTTTGAAGAAATGCGAGACTTTCTTGTTTCAAGTGACCATGAGTTGTCAGTCATAAAGATGGTTACTGCAAAATGATCATTAGTCAAATAAAGGATTCATCAATATCATATTACTATACAAAGAGATATGTTATACATCATTAATGACAACACCTGGGGCATTTCATTTGGATTGATAAATTCAACATGCGGGTACAGGATTATCCCTTCAGGGAGTGTTGTCATCATCATGTTTTATATTTAGATATTCAGCAAATCGGCCTTAATGGATAAATCTTGTTTTATAAAACTTTAATATTAGGGCGAAATATCTTTCATAAAATTTATCCTTACATGTCGGTGCATTTCATAAAGCGATGTTGTGTCGGAGAGAGCGACAAATGTCATTTTTATTTCGCTATAATTAAGCCATTTCTCGGTCGATTTTATTCAAACAAACATGCTATAATTTGCCTTTGTAAAACTTCATCATGGTTAAAAAAAATAATGCAGCTAACAAGGTAGTTAAATATCTGAAGCGCCATCTCTCCCCAAGCTGATATATACGTGTAACATAGAAAAGGCGAACCAGGGGCCGATTGCTCGAAAAGGTCTTAGCTATCCTTTTCATGCTAAGACGTCTTGACTTCTTGTGCCACCCTCGTAACATAGACATTAGCGTCTATACGACTATGTAAAGAGAGTGGCACAAGAACTTAAATAGCATGAAGAGGATAGCTAAGACTATTTCGTACGATTGGCCCCTGGGTGATAGATGGAGAGAAAGAGAGGGAGATGGAGAGAGAATAATGTATGTCATCTAAACATGTCAGAAAAATAGGAAAAGGGTCCTAGAAATGGAAATAAAATACATCATTTACTGTGACTTTATACGAATGTACATCCATTCCATCCCATCAAGGTCAGTGGCTTATGATTCCAAACATTGAGCTTAATACTTCCAGATTTTCGGGCAAACAAGCCAGGGTGTTGATATCTTGTGATTAATTATAAGGTAGGGAGCGGATGATATGGATCTATAAGCTGACCTTATCCGATATCTTGTAGACTTCTGCCAAGGGCGTTTATCCTGCTTTGCGTTACATCAGCTTATTCCCTGCATATAGTCTTGATTCCATGCGTACATGGTCGGTTACACATTAAAGTTGACATACGGTCTCCAATATATTTGATGAAATTTAACGTGAATATTGCAATAGACATTTTTGGCTGCCGTTACCATGTGCGAACGTCGAGCGTAGGTCAAACGAAATCATAATTGTATTCGAGGGAACGTTAAGTCACTTTTCACTGGGCTGATCGCGAAGAAGCTAAATTGCGCATTTATTCAAAGATGATACGATGCGAGTTTTGATGTAAAATTTAATGTTAGAATTATAAAAGAAATTTAGGCTCGTTGAGACTGAACATTAATACTTAAATTTATATTCATGTTACTATGTAAATTTACATTTGCCTTTAAGATATTACAAATGATAAAATCCATAAATGTTCGCTCTGCAATCATTAACTTTCAAGCTTTACGTGCTACACAGTACCTGCGCAATAAAGGATCGCTTCATTCCAAGGCAGACGATTTACCGAATGAGCTGTGTATCTGCTCTTATTGTGCGAGCGACCTTATGATAATAGAAATGTCGGAAGCCACTAGCTAATGCTTTGATATATTTTCATAGGAATTTGACTGTCACTGTTGACGGATCAGATGCATATAAATATCAGTCCTTAAATCGTATTGAAATGGAGCGATCCTTAACGGTGAACCCCACAAATCCCACATTTTTGTATTTTGTAAAAGATTGCACCTTTATAGAAAACAGGTTGCACAGTTGCATCATAAAAAGTGTTGTTAGCGTTGCAGTACCCTTTAAGGTGCCTGAGATAGTGGTGCTTGTATTTTGTAGCTATAAATTAATCTCCCGTACACCTTATTTTGTGATTAGTTGTATATATATAGTTACGTTATGCGCGTTGATAATATTTCTCCTATTGCAACCATCGTTTTATTTCTCAATGTCCATCAGGCATCAGCTATCGATATCACTCTGTGGTGTTGAAAGAGCTTTTGCTCTATAAGACTAGCTAACTCTTGGCAGTAATAATCCTAGAATTACTTGCCGTGTATCATTTCCGAAACAGAATCCTCGGGATAGACTTGGACTCACACCGTCACAAGATATCTCTATACAAACACAGCGGGAAATCAAATTTCAAAAGCAATTCTGTAAACCCGTTCACATGTGAAGTATTTTTTTATTTTCATTTATTAATTGAACATGATGTACACCATTGCAATATTGGGGCAAGTGACAAACCCTGCGGTACGTCGTATAGCACTTGCAAGTCATATTTTACGCTAACATTAGATTCGGATATTCTCTTTCTGACGATCTAAATATGATGAGAGAAATATTTCGTCAGATGATTAGATAATTTAAATATCAATTAGATGAAATATTCGGCGTTTATTGTTATATCCCCCCCTTGCCAATATCATTTATTTAACCAAATGGATATCAGTCAGTATTACCTTTTTGTTTGCTTTTGGTAAGTTGATAGCCTTTTCAGCTTTTTTCAGGTTCACAAAACTGCCCCCCCCCCCTCCTTCAGTCCCCAGATTCTTTTTACATTTTCTTTAACCTAATGAAACTCGCCCTGTGCACCTTTTTGCACAACATTAAAAATGCCATGGTTTCAATCTGACATTAAATTTTAACAGCTTGACGTTTTATAATGTGAACGGCCCTCGACAGCTCAGCTGAGTATCATATCCGTAGCCTGTGATTAGTTTGTAATGGTATTCATGTCCTGGTCAATATGTCTATCCCTTAAGGAAATCTGCAACCTGATGAATATATCCCCGCGGATGTAATAAAAGATTATGAAACTTTTGTTCTGTATTATGTAAAACTTGGTGATTAAGCAAGAGCTGAGCTTTGATGCATACAGTTTTATACCTTCGTTTCCTGGAAGTTGTTTTCTTCTTTTTATAGATACATTATATCCTATGTCTTGTATTTACTTGTTGCTTAATAGGATTCGCCTAACTTGTCTATTTCCTTTTGCAAGCAACGATCCTATCTTGATCACTGTAAAATGAAAGTGCAATCCCAAACTTCGACAACATGTTGCAGTGGTAATGGCCCCAGCACAAATATTTACGCCTCTGTTTCTTAATTGTTTCTGCATTTATTTCCGATATAACACAGTAAAGGAACGAAGTTAAAGTAGAACTTAAAAAGCGATCTACAATCAATCAGGCAAGCAGACGGTTCACAATTAACTGAGGCTTACAGACAAACAGAGCACTGGATTGTCTTCATCCCTTTCTTCAACATTATTTCAATTGATTCGAAATAGAGATTTAGAGTGTCCAACTGATTTCTACTCGATAACTAATCTGAGCGTTAATCTTGATTGCACAACAAATGTGTACTGTTGATTTTTTATTTTCAAAGTCGCCAATAAATTCGCGTGTCAAAAGTTGCGGAAATTAGGCTGTAATCCTGCTTTATTTGGAAACCTTACCATTGTCTAAATATCCCTAGATACATCCAATCACAATAAATAGAATACCACGGAGAAATGTTAGATTTTTCGAGTGACCAGCTGATTTCAACAGCAGTCAATGATATTGAGTGTCGGTGGAGGCCAGCGGGGTCCATCGCAATTGATCCAACTTCCATTCGCTCAAGTAATTCTTACGATGTAAAACAATAATTAATCAACATAGTAAATAATTTTATTACTAAACTTTCATGCGCTCAAAAATACATTGCCAATAGAATTTCATAACTAAACAACGTAAATCTTGATTGCTAGACAAATGTGTACTGGTGGGTTTTTTTCAAATTCGCCAAAAAAAATCGCGTGTCAAAAGTTGCAGAAATTATGCTGTCATCCAGCTTAGTAGGAAACCTTACCGTTATCTAAATATCCCTAGATACATCTAATCACAACGAATAGAAGACCACGGAGAAATGTAAGAAATCAATTGATTCGACATAGATTTTTCGAGTGACCAGCTGATATCAACGGCAGTCATTGATATTGAGTGTCGGCGGAGGCCAGCGGGGTCCATCGCACTTGATCCAACTTCCATTCGCTCAAGTGCTCATTACTCAAATACCCATTACTCGATTGCTCCGGTGCTCAAGTCACCGTATCATTACGGAGAGGTCGTCTGCGAAACAAAATATTTACGATATCTTAGACAGGAGAAGTGCTCTTTGCGAGAAGAGAGATAGAGAGAAAGAGAAATAACGATGTCGGAACTTAGGGTCGACTCACACCTTTGTGTTTTTAGCCAGCATCGGCCTGGAATTTTTGAAAATTAACTACGATTGCCGAGCGCACACTATACGCTGATAAGATGGTGGACTGACGTTCGGCTTCCGCTCAATGAGCGTTTGCTCAACGTCAGTCCAACATATGACCTGCAGGCGTCTTCGTGCTTCCAGGCAGCGTTTTTCAATTTTCATAAACGCTGGGCCGACGCAGGCTAAAACGCAAAGGTGTGAGTCGGTAACTGACGCATCCTCACACTGTTTCGGTTACTTGTAGTGTGAAGATGGTTTGGATAGCTAGTGCCATTCAACATTTGAATTCATTTGAACAATAATATTTGTTTTTCAAGCCCAGATTAAAACCAGTTGAATTTCCGAGTCAGAATGAAGGTAGTGTCAAGTTTCCAGGCCTTTCGCAGGCTCATAAAATATGAAGTGTGGACATATAATATAAAAAAGACTAAACATATTTATTTTCAAAAAGTCGTGGACATATTGTATATCTTCGGCTTCTTCTTGTACTTCTTCCTGTTCCCATTTTATATTCTCCTTCTTCTTCTGGCACCTCCGTAATGCAACAGGTAGCTGGGTTCTCCAGAACCCTTATATGAATGGCATTGCAAGTCGAGGTCAAGATTAGAATTGGATTGAAAGTTATTGAAATTCTAAATCGTTGTTGATTAGTGTTTGGGTTGCATTCCTTACCAATAGCAAATTCACGGAGGCTATTTCATTGATCCCTTTTCGACATCTCTCTGTCCTTCTTCGTTGTCATCTGCACACTACGAAAAAGGGTGCAGAGTGAATTAAGACTGGGAGCAACCTCTATGGTGAAATATTGCAACCTTTTTAATAAAAGCGCAATATTTTACAAAATACCGCCATTTGCCACGTTGCGTTATGTGTAATGTGCTGAGTAATTTGAAAATACACATGACAAGTGAGGGTACAATGGCAGTTGTGAGTTTCGAACCCACATCATGACGGATCGCTTCATCGCAAGTGACCGAGTTGCTCGCTGCTTTAAATGGATTTATAGGTTAAGATAGACACCTATCTGTCAACCATGACATTCATTTCCCATAAATATATGTCAAAGTATTCGCTCATCTCTACCTACAATTTCAATGTTATAATATTCTTCTCTCAATAACAGCCGATATAGAGAGGTTGTCGTCTGCCCTGCAATGAAGCGATCATTCATGGCGTGGGTTCGAACCCAATATTTGCCGCGACTATACAATACTTTGTAAAATCTTGCACACAGATGAAAATGAGCAATATTGCACATTTTTTCGTAAGTGTGTAGTCTTTATTCTTCTTATTCTGCTACTTTCACTTCATTTTATCCTTCCCCACCATTGTTTAATCGTGTCGCTCTTAATGAGCATGGACGCTACTACGTCGTAGTAGGGTCCATGATATGATACTCGCGTGTTTTAAAGGTATATAGTGCAATAGGCAGTTTAGGTTTTGCTGTAAAATTTTGAATTGCAATAG
Organism: Temnopleurus reevesii; assembly: GCA_036244855.1. Lineage (NCBI taxonomy): Eukaryota > Metazoa > Echinodermata > Echinoidea > Temnopleuroida > Temnopleuridae > Temnopleurus > Temnopleurus reevesii. Next base: position 46,771 of record BQKZ01001119.1, read on the forward strand.
AAGTTGACTTTGGATCACAACTCGATTGTGAGTAAATGAAACTCTAAATCTTCGTTGATTGGTATTTGGTTTGTGTTGCATCCCAGAGGTAAATTCAGAGAGGCTATTTCTTGTATCTTTTTGCGTCTTTCCTCTATTCTTCCTGTTTGTCTCCTACTTTTTTTTCCTTTTTTTCTTCTTCTTTCTCCTCTTCTTCTTCATTTCCGTCTTCTTTTTATTCTTCTTCTTCTTCTTCTTCTTCTCATTTCTTCTAATTCCATTGATCCCTTTGCGTCTGCTCTCTGTTCTACTCGTTTGTCGTTTTTCTCCTTTTTATGTTCTACTTCTTCTGTCTTCTTCTTTTTCTTACATTTCTCCTTTTCCTCCTTTTTCATGTGCTACTTCCATTTATTTTTTTCTTCTCCTTTTTGCTTATTCAAATACGATTATGACGCAGGTATATTACGTCACGAGGGCAACAGGCAGTTTGGGTTTTAACAAAAAAAAATCTGAATGGCATTGCAAGTAAATTTCAAGCTCACATCACGATTGGGAGTAAATTAAATTCTAAATCTATGTTGATTGATGTATGGGTTGCGTTCCTTATTGTTGATGGATTTATTGGTGCTATTTAATCTAAATAGATGGTTTGCGTCACAGGTGGATTTAAAGAGGCTATTTCATTGATAATTTTGTATCTTCTTTCTCTTTTTCCTTTTTATTTTCTAGTTTTCTTTTTCTTATTCTGCTACTACTGCTTATTTGTCTTCCTCGTCTTCTTCTCCTTAATCCTCTTTTTTGGTATTTTCACTTCATTATATTTTCTCCCTTTTTTGTTCATGTTTCAATGATTTTTATGTATTCAAAGGAACAATACGTCTCGAGGGCAAAATAGACAGTTTAGCTTTGCTAGTAAAAATCATGAATTGCATTGTAAATTATCGTCGATGATTGGTATCTATTGGTTAAATATTTACTTTACCGTATTACAAAATTTGGAACGAAACTACCAAACCATGAGATTACATTTTTTTCGGATTATTGAAAAATGTTGCATCTTGTGGAATATAAAAGATACACATTAACAATTTTCTCGTTTCGGAATAAGAATTGAAACTTTCTTGAAACCTAAGACTTGAAAAGGTTTATTAAAATTACACAAGATAATGTTTGCAAGTATAATCGAAAAGAGAATCGGATTATTAATTTTTTTATTTTATCGTATCTGACAGAAACTTTTGGATCATCAACCAATACATGCTGTATAATCATTAACTAAAACAATTTGGACAGCGTGATTTAGAAAAGAAACAAAAGAAGATCTCCTTTCAGTAACTTTCTTGCGGAAAATATGAACAGATGGTGTGCGGTTAGGAAAAGGTGTCGAGTTTCTAGGTTGGTTAAAGGTCAATAGGTTCAAGCACCTATCAAGCCATCGAACCAAGTCCTCAATCCTCTCCGTTGCTTCTTTGAGGATGTCGGAAAGGAAAGAAGATAGAGATATATGCCAAGTTACCACCCACTGGCTTTGTTTAATTGGTCAATATCGTAATGGGAACGCTGTCCCTAATTAAAAGATGCGCACACTTCTATGGACTTTGGTCTTGCTAATTAAGGGGTGCATGGCGCCGGAATTATGATGATGATGACATCGTTGGGTTGGATAGGAAGGGGTAGGAAGATAAACGGGTGGAGTCGAGGGTGAAGGTCGGATAGTATTAGTTTTATTAAGATGTGTGTCATTCAGATTCGGTCATATATTTCTGAGACTGACATCTTATCTTCTGGAAGAGGTAACCCATGGGTCGAACTTGTGTCATTGAGTTATTGCGGAACTTTTACCAAAAAAATTAGAAGGCGCAGCGCCCATAGATGATGACTTGTGCAACATATTTGACAGTGCACATTTAATCATTTTAAAGTGGACTTAATTTAGTTTGGAGATTGATGTGTATATCAAAATGTACATACGTCAAATTCGTTAATGGGTCTTCAATAATTGTTCGAATGTAGTTCCTCTATTTATATTCATATCAGATTGGTCTCAGAATTTCCCTTTCTGCATTCCTCTGTTTTCGCACAAACGCCCCTTTCTCATTTCACCCTCAAATTCCCTGTCTTTCCTTTTATATAATTTCTGTTTCCATCGTCTCACTTGCTCACCTGGACAACCTTTCATACATCCCATCCTCTCTATTTTTTCTTTTCCTTCTCTCCCTTTTTCGCTCTCCCTCATTTCAGTCTTCTCCATCCCACATACACGCACAAACACACACACACACACACACACACACATACACACAAACAGTTGTATCCACCCTCAAACCCATGAAATCCTCACCTGTCCACTCAACAGTTCCTCCTCGTTCAAATACTTCAACTTGTTTGCCCCCGCCTACTTATTCAAGTCCACCGCCTATAGCATTTTAATAGGCGTAGCAGATTGCCACCATTCTGGGGTGTCCAATGGTAGCGATTAATCACTTTCATATGATTGCCCGAGTTGTTATGGTCAGTGTCGGAAGTAGTTTGTCCACAAAGATTTAAGTCATGATGGCCATCTTACAGTTTTTGAAGAATAGTTCTTCATGAAGGTTGCTCTCACATCAGTATCTTTTTAAAGTATATTTATCCAACCATAACATGTCATCCAATATATTTACAATATTCAACTCATCAACAGCATGCCATTTGGGGATTCATTTTGTAGTATAACTGTCTTTCCAAATCATAGCAAATAGAGTAAGTATGGTTTTGATTATAACGATACTTCAGACTATTATAATAATGATAATAATAATATTTCTTATTTACCCAGGGTAGTCACATTCAGCTGTAAGCTAGCTGCTCTTCCAGCGGGCCCTGCATAACATAAAGTTAGTATTACCCTTCTCCTTTCTTAATTGCCGAGCGCCTGGCAAGAAGGTAGATGGTCCTATTTGTATAAGTCTTTGGTATGACTCGACCGGGGATCGAACCCACGACCTTCCGTTTATGGGGCAGACGTTCTACCACTGAGTCACACATGACCGGTCACCACTGAGCCACACATGATAACATCAAAACATGATTACCGAATGACATTGATATGTACAGAATCTCCATATTTAGAAGTGCTTCACGATTAAAAGTTGAAACGATTGAAAAGGAAAACCTTATCAAGTATACGAAATATAGGAGCATATGGCAATAGGATATACATGTATTCCTAGGAAGATATTAGGAAATGTCTTCCTATAAGACCATCTGCGATTCGTTACTAAATGTCGCTTATTTCGTGTCATTTGATGAGGTTTGATGCATTTAAAATCACATCCAGAAGTAGTATTTTTAGATCAATGGGAGAATCAAAATCGTTGCCCCGAGCAGATTCTGTCATTTTGCCTTCTAAAATAAAATTTAGAAGTTGATTCTTCATGAAGATGATGTGAGTGTTACATTCAAACGCAAACATTGTATTGCTTCATGTATTTCTTGTCAACTCTAAGAAGCAGTATAAAACGATAGTAAGAAAGCGGAAATCTAATGTATGACTTATTGGTTAAAAAAGCTAGCATTCATAGACTAGTTTGACTGATTTTGTATGAAATTATGCATTAATGTCCTCTATGTCCATATCTACTATAGATATATGTTAATATATAATAATGTCACTTTTTTATTCTTCGTTTGATAGATGATTTTTTTCATTTTGATGGCAGTTTTCATTTATTTTTTTATATAAATGCACTTGTGGAATCTGGATAGATTCGTTTTACCGATGAGGATGTTCAAAGACTTTATTGCAGACGTATTATTACACACCCCTCGTTTTTCGCTCCATCTTCTTGCATAACCCGATTTTCACAAATTATGAGAACGTTGAAACTAATGATTACCTTTGATGCTGATTGGTTGTTGCACAACGTTGTCATGGTAAAGTTACACATGGTAAAGTGGTTCTGATTCTCGCCTTTCAACCCGGGGGTCGTAGGTTCGAATCGCACCCATGGCGTTAGTTTCCTTCAGCAAGAAATGTATCTACATTGTGCTGCACTCAACCCAGGTGAGGTGAATGGGTACCGGCAGGAAGACATTCCTTGAATGCAGTGAGCGCCGAATGGTAGCCATGCTATAGCCGGCTAATAATGCACAGAGCGCTTAGAAACATTCCGTATTAAGCGCTAGTAAAATGTTGTCTATTATTATTATTATCATATAAGTTGTGGGAGCATTTTATTTCCTATCTACCAGGAATACTAAGGGATATTCAAACCACTCCATGACGTATGCTGGCACGTTTCATACGCTTTCATCCCAACCATTCAAAACTTCAAGACGAATCGGGGTCAGTCATTACTGATTGTTACTTTTTGACGTCCTAGTCCCACAAACTGCATTTGATGGAAGTGATTCATCAAAATATAAAGCCCTACCCAATGCCATTCTAAAAAGCATTCGCAAAGCAGTTTGGTTGAAGGTCCAACTGTGCAAAATGTATTCGGTCTGACAGACTTGAATATTAACCGATCAGTCAGTATATCAAGGTCGATTGACACGAGCCTTTTATTGTTGACCTCAAAAGAGTGATTTTAAAGTCGGGATGAAAATATCTGGATATCGGAGCAAAAGTACATAGCCATCGCTCAGTCTCTCTCTGACGTGAGAGAATACTCAGAATCAATGCCGAATCGGATATGAGAAAGTTTATCTGACTGATGGATGATCGAATTCTTTTATTCCATGTTCTGCATAGGGTACGTCAAAACGAAAAGCGAACATATAGAACGAAAGGTAGATAATGTATGGCGAATATTTTTATTCTGAACAGGGATATAAACTATTTTCATCAAATAAAATGGGTAATGGAACAATAGATCCGTATACGCCGTGTATTGAACTGTGCGGAGATAACAGTCGCAAGCCGATTTCGATTTGAATAGCATTACAAAGGAGTTTTGAATTGGCGTTTGACCTAATTTTACTGAAATGAATAATATTGTGTTTCTAGCAAATTGAAGATCGATGAGAATTTTTATTAGTTGTAGTATTTAATCATTAATATGCTTCAACACATTGATGGAGAATTAGCTCGATGATTTTGAAAACCATGTGCAAAATCTATTAGACTTCTTATAAAAGCTTAAGGTCCGCAAATTAAATTCAAGTTACTGTTACAGAAATAATTAATTACTTTGTTTGACTTCCACACAGGAGACTAGCAACCAAAATAGTTATAGACCTGAAATAATGTTAGGAGATTCGTCGCTCCGACTATGTGACACGATATTACATGATCATGACAACATGGCCAGAGCTTCTAATTATTAAGATGTCTATAAAAACCCACTTTATGGGACTACGCAAAGAAAGATGTAGCTACTGCAGATGACACGTATGTGGTTAGTAGCTCATAAAGCGCTTTCACCACGCTCCCTGTGTTAATATCTGACGAAGAAAAGGGCCAAGTATATATGCACGCCCCCTTGCATCCGCTCTCACCGATTAAATCTTTGATAGCACCATTCGCATCCGTTTTACGACATTTCACAGACAGTTTAAGTGTCTCCCTTTTGCCCATGACCAGGGCGGTGTTTCACCAAATCGTTCTTAAAGACACCGTTTAACATTGCGGTTGCACAAATAAAAAAAAAACCAAGCTGTCTGTCCTATCTAAATATATTAAGATAGATGAAAACTCAACAGCGGATGCAAAAATAACGAAAGTTATACATGCACTGTCAAGATATCTATGAACATTGAATTAAAGCGTAGGACCCACGCATTAATTCCAGTACAAAGCCTATGATGGAGGCGATATGTTTTACATTTTCGTTTGTTTAAAGTACTAAACGTTGATATTAAAGCCTGATATTGTCACAGTTTAGTTTATATGCACCATCAATCTTTCAGAGAACCTCTATCATCTGGCAGTTGAGATTTTTTTTAATGAAAACAATGTTAAGTAATGGCTTCAAAGTTACGCATGACTTTAGGAAAGGCTAGAAAACGTTAACGAGTGTAAAACGCGTGAGATCATTCAGCACAAGAAATGGTACCAGTCATGCATAATTTCGTTCTTAAAGTCTTCGTAACTTGGTGAAACACCGCCCGGTTCGAGACGTCTCTTGTGCTATGATAGGAGGGTTGGAACAGATAAGACGCATAATGGGTCGTAAACAATGACGGATAATACACAGTAATCGTGTCTGTCGTTCACGCAAAGGTTATTGTGACAGTTAACTGCATGCTTTAGCACGCGCGAGACAGCTTTAAGCACATAAAAATGCCTGAATATAATGGTCGTTGCTATAACCACAAGTTGTCATTCATCTCCTTAATGCCGTTCCATTTGGACAGTAATAGTTTGAAAATAGGGAAGTTTATTTTTGGAAATCATATTTCAACTTTTAAATTGCACCTTTGATTATATGTTGCGGGGAAAACGTTTTCATAATATTGTCGAAAACGTGGAATTGCAAGTATTTCCCGGTCATAATTATTTTGATAGCCGAAATTAATCAAGAGAGGAAGCTATTCTCAACAAAAATAAATATAAGAAAATAATCG